>CBVK0100099772.1:6945-23165 GCA_900067695.1 Picea abies | reverse complement strand
GAGAGAGAGAGAGAGAGGGAGGGAGGGGTAATAACAAATGGAAATAGGAAATAGGAGCATGCGAAAATTCATGGAGCATGTGCACATTCCTGGAGTGTGGTCACATTCTTTAAAATTCAAATTATTTTGGGTAGGAATGACAACTTTAGCATATCTGTATGTTGACTTGGTTTCCTTGGATTTAGGTTCAGGATGACAAACCCATTGGTTTGGTTTGCAAATAGATTAAAACGCTCTATTTTTGTGAATACCTCTCTATATATTTGTTTTTGATGTTATTTTTAAATAGTATATAGAAATCAATTGTTGATGAAACTATAGACATAGATAGAGTCGGCTATGCAGATTCAAAATATATAGTTTTTTTTTTTTTTAAATTAACATGGTTTACTACTTTTAATATATTTTTTTCTTCTCATATATCAAAATCCTAGAATACATACCTCTTTTATTTATGCTATAACATTTTTTCATCTTAACCATTTCTTAAATGAGATATATGCTACACTAGAAGAGATCAATATATATGATATAAAAAAAAAAAATTGATCATGTTAAGACCCTCGTAGCTTGCAAGAACAAAAGGAGTTGTAATTTCAATGATATACTGACTTTCATAATTAAAAAAATATAAAATTAATATTATAAGTTTCCAAAAATACACCGCACTAGAAAAATGGGTTCTCTAAAATTATACAAATTTTAGGAATGAAATTCAATGATTAAGGTAATCAACAATTGCATGAATAGAGACATATACCTTATATTTTACTAGAAAAATAACACACCACTATTAAAAAAAGTCAAATTTCACACAGTTTTCACAATTTCTATGAATAAAAGTTTTATATTTGGAAAGCTAATTCAATTTCCTATGTTTCATCCTTTTACACCATATTCAAATTAATTGTAAAAGTACCTTGAATAATCCATCCAAGTTAACAGATTGCTATTTTTGGATACATCAACAATGTCTATGGACCATCCACCCTAGAAGAGAAAACAACTTTTTTGGAAGATATAAGTAGCCTAAAAGACATAGTACAAAATAATGAATGGATTATATGTGGAGAATTCAATATCGTCCTCTCCCTAGCTGAGAAAAGAGGTGGAATTCTAATATTAGACAACGATAGTGAAGGCCTACAACATCTTATTGATTCCCTATCCTTAATAGATATAGAGAATATAAATGATGAATTTAATTGGTCCAATAGGCATTCAGGGCCATAACAAATTTCCTTCTGTCTAGATAGTTTTTTTTTCTTTAGAAAATGTAATGTTGGAAGGACATGTCTTGGAGTCCAACATTATTATGCTGGAAGGATATGATCACTAGCCCATGCAACTCTATATAGACATCACTAGAATCCCCAAATGAAATCCTTTAAGATTCTATAAATTATGGCTTTCACACTTTGATTTCCAATAGAATGCACCAAAATGGTGGGCAAAGGCAGTCGTCCCACATGGAACTATGATGTATAAATTCCACTAGAAATTGAAAAATTTCAAAAATAAACTCAAGGAATGGAATAAAAATACATTTTGCAACATATTCCAAGCACAAAAAGATCTTGAGAAACAAATGAAAAAAATACAACAAGCTATCATATCAGAAGGCTCCACAAATTAGTTACAAAAAGAGGAGGAGCATCTTAAACAACAATTAGAGGAAAGATATGCACACGAGGAAATCCTATACAAACAAAAAATTGAATCCAATGGCTCAAAGAAGGGGAGAAAAACAAAAAGTTTTCTCATCGCTCTGTGATCTAGTGCAGACACATAAACTAGATCTTTAAGCTTGAAAATGCGTAAGGCCAGACTCTTTTATCACATGTAGATATTGAAAGGGAACTCATCTCTTATTACGAGGATCTCCTTACAGAGCCATTCCTCGATCACTTAGAGTACATAAATAAAATCACTATGAATATTCCCTCCTTAATCAATGCAGATAAAAATGAGGCTCTCCTAAGGCCAATCTCTCTAGAGGAAGTTGATCAAGACATAAAAGAAATGCCTATAGGAAAATCCCCAGGTATGGATGGGTTGAGCACTAACATATTTCACCATTGCTGACACATGGTCAAAGAGTAATTCTAGAAACTGATTTAGGAATATCATCACTTTGGAGAGGTTATCTTTGCACTCAATTATGCCTTTCTCACCCTCATCCCCAAGGAGGAATAGGTTATGCATCTGAAGAAGTTTCTCCAAATGTCGCTCTGTAATGTCATCTAAAAAATCCTCACCAAGGTAATATCTCTCCGTATCAACACTTTCCTTCCCTTTATTATTTCTCATGTACAAACTGGCTATGTAGAGGGTTGGAAGATATTGGACACTGTTATCCTATCATATGAAGTTATTCACTCCTTAAAAAATTCAAGAACCCCATGCATGCACATAAATTTAGACCTATCCAAAGCCTTCGACAAGCTCAGTTGGAAATATATGCGCTCACTCCTCCTTGCTTTTGGGTTTTGTGAAGATTTTGTTAACTGGATAAGGACGCTAAATTCCTCAGCCTTCTTTTCCATTCTAGTGAATAATATTGTTGGCCCTTGACCAAGTTTTGAGGATTCTTGGTCATGTTTGAGCTATTTTGGGACTTTGACAAGCTGTCGAAGGCGGAGCACAAGACGAAGCAGAGATCGCGGGATCTCAGCCCCTTTTTAGTGATTTTTGGGTTTTGGGCTTATGTAAGGTGTATGGGGATGTCAGCCCATGGGTTTACCCATGATTAGACCCATTTTGCATGTATAAATAGATGCTAAGGTGATGTAGTGAATATGAATGGCTAAGTGTTAGAGTTGGATCTGTGTGATCAAGAGTTGTAAGTGCTTTGGTGCATACTATGTGAGACTTGCAGAGCTAACTACAAGTCATTGCAAGATACTGTGGAAGGCTGTGTGCTTAAACCTACATGAGAAAGGAGGATCTAACGAGCTACGTAGATCCCTTGTCCTCTGCGTAGTAGGGTTTTTGAGGCTTTGTGCATGTAACTGATTGAAGAAGCTAATAAACAAGACAAAGAATTGGTGGACGTAACCCCAGGGTGGGGGTGAACCACATACATGCTGTGTTGCTATGATTTGTGCAATGTATTGATGTGATTATGTGTTTACTTTCTTAGTGATTTAATATATATGTATGGTAGATAGATATGTTAATTCTATGTTCTTAATAGTATGGATCTGAATTATATACATATTCTTAGTGCTTGAATTTGCTAGATCTGATTTGTTTCATCATGCTAAGTGCTGCTAGATGCTACTGTGATGCTCTGTAATTAGGGTTTAACTACACTGTAACTAAGACTGAATATTGATGAATTTTAATTGTTGAGCTCTTTGTTAAGTGTTAGAATCATAGATCTGTGTCCCAACTAAGGTTGTAGACATCTGAGTCCTGCAACCACCCCTGCCTTTACCTCGGGTGAGACTTCATTTGCTTCACAGGTGTTGCCGAAAGGGTCGGTAGTTAGGGTTTTGTTGGTGCACTGTTGTAGCATTGAACCCTGGGTTTGCCCCTGTGACAACAAATGGTTCGATTGAAGAAATGGAGAACCAAGCGAAGCTACTTAGGACCAGAGACTTGGATTTCAAAGTAGGAAGAACACTAGAAGACCCTCAGAAGACTGAAGTACCTATTCCAAATATAGATGAAGTATTACCCCTATTTCTAGGAAAGAATTTCACCAACACGAAGTTACTCTGCCAAAAGAAGACAAGAATCAGAATGGAAAAAGGAATTCCAAGATGAAGCTCACTGGAAAGAAGGATAGAAAACTAAGTAAGTAGAGAGATAAGATCGAAAAGTTACAGAAGGTTCCAGAGGGGACTTCGTAGAAGGGAAATTTCAAAATTGCAACTTAGTCGGGATATCAGAATAGCGTCACATGGAACTTCACCATGACGAAGCAATATAGCTGTTGGAAAAAGTATAACTGTTAGACCGACGACCTGAATGGGTAGAAAGGAATTTATGATCAGATAGTTCACCACCAGACCATGGGGACCGTGCCATAATGGACATAACTGAGTTAATGAAGGCTTCTCACCTATTGCAAGAGATCCATTGCACACTTTTTCTAACCGTGAATCTGAGTCTGTAGACTAGTTGATTTCACCCAGTGATCATCGCGTTATTTCCATCCATCCCATTGCATTGACTAGTTACTCTTTGAATGCGATATATTCAACCACGAGCCTGCATGTCAAACAAGCTTAGCGCTGCAGAGAAAATTGTCGAAGAAGTTCTCATTGGCCTAATGACTGAAAGAGTAATGTATGAAAGAGCGATGTCTTCAAGTATTTAAGCATCATTGATGAGAGGATTGCAAGCCTCTCCATCGACTACTCGCTGAGCCGGATCATCCCGACCATTAGCAAAAAAGAGAACCAAACACATAGATGACCTAGCCAATGCAAAGTTGATCTCGTCCATATTTCTTGATTACATCTGACCTCTAGCTGGCATGGTAAGTCAAGATAGTGTGCCAAGAGATTTTGAGTACTCCATGGTTACTACATACCTCTTGAAGGGGATACGTGCAGTTCACGCGTAGCAGGACAAGATCACAGGATTGAAGTTCATTGACTTCAACCTCGGATATCGAAAGAACTAAAGTATGCTCACCCTGTACAAATACTTGACCAAGACGAAGGGGAAGAACTTAAAGATAATCACCCAACCATTAATGATGAACCTTGCACAGTCCACCCTGCTAAATGTAATGAAAATCCCACACTTCGGAAGGCACCAGGAAGTGAACGCTTGTGTCAAGATATTGCTTTCATGTTACCATGGTGGTTACTTATGGATAGAGCATCGTATTACAGTCGATTTGACGTTGATCCATAGGATCATGAGATTATGTATGCAAGGACTCGACCCATAGGCGTTCTATCCAGGAAAATCCATAGATCGCGTGCTAACATAGAAGATCAAGGATACATACGATGATTTTGAAAAGGGAACGAGAGGCTACAAGGTAGCCTCCATCTAGATTGGAGCATTGCACCTAGACTGCCAGTTAATAGCCAGAAAGTTAGTAAGGAAGAACAAACCTACGTAGGTCACAAGATTTGTCATTGACCTTGGAGGGAAGTTGGTGGAAGGCTTATAGGTGAACTAGGCGAAGTACCTAGTTAATTAGTTGGAACTACACTTCCACAGAGCACAGGATCAGGGATACGAGTTTCACTTTAGCTGGCTCCTGATATTCATCACCTTTTTTTCCTAGGCGATGCCGGAAGGTGTGACCTTACCGGATATTGAACCATTCGAGCCACTTGTTGCGAAGTTCAAGCCACTTGTTGCGAAGTTCACTACCCTTTGCTACTCGAGTGATATGAACAAACAGTGGCAGTGGAACGCTGTTTTTCACACCTATTACTTGCAGCTGAAGAGAGCCATCGAACATGAACCTCACATGGCTTCGAAAAACCTACAGAGGTTCCGATCCCTGATGAAATTCTGCATAGATCGACACTTCATCTACATAATAGCGCGAGCTGATGAACATAAGGAGAAACTTCAGTCATACTACAAGCTCACGGAAGAAGACCTAGAGGAGATCACTAAGGAATGGTCTGTAGACTTCCTTATTCCCGTAGACCATGTAGAGATGTCTGACCCTGACAGCCCAGAGACCACGTATAAAGAACATGATACACCTAGGCCTAGTAGAATGAAGAAGATTGAAGAGGTCCAATATTTAAGTAGTGCCTCAGGAAAGGGAAAGACTGCTTCAGTATCACTTGACTGAGGGGGTGATGACAAAGTAGAAGAACTAAATGGAAAAGGATTTGAACAGAATCCAGGTGAAGTAACACTGCCCAGAGACAAGGTTGATGCTCTGAAGAAGAGGAAGGTTTCTCCCCTAAAACCTTCTTCCCGGAAGAAATCGAAAGCCATTGTGACCAAGATGAAGACTGTGCTTATTGTCGATGATTTTGAATTCATCATCATAGCTCTCAATGATTCTTTGCTGGAAATCATGGAGAAGCAAGAAGCTAAGAAGGAGGAAATGTACAATAGAATTGAGGTCGAAATCCAAGGGGTATAGTAGGCCCTTCAGCCTAGCCCTTCAGCCTAGTCATGCAGTGTCCACTGTGCCCTTGCCATTAGGAGAACCATAGTTGGGAGATGAGCAGGCCCAACTCCATTGACTAGATGATGCGGTTGAAGCTCGCCTTCGTCGCGCACAAGAATAAATAGAACAAGCCAACCAGGCCTTGAAGCAAGTGCAAGGCATATTCGTAGAACAACGCAGAGTTGCAGAATGGGAAAAGGTTTCTTTCTAGGAAAAGTTTGAAGAAGAGAAAGTAAATATGCAACAAGAAAAAGAACAACTACTTGCAGAGAAACTCGAAGTGAAAGAAGCAGTCAACAGAAAAATCTGCTCTATTCCAGGCTTAAAGCTACAAGAACAAGACTGAGTCATCCAGCAAGTAGAGAAGCTTACCGAAGCTATCGAGCAACTACAACAATGAATAGCAGACTTAGATCTCTGCAAAGTGCCCAACAACCCACAGGATGTGAGGGACCAAAGAGAAGCAACTGCTCGAAACGTAGTTGAGAGAATCAAAGCCCTTGCCCTGGAATGTAAGAAACTCACAGATCGCAATGCCCAAACCTATGAGAAACTCAATGGGAATCCAGAACTGAAGGCACCGGAGTCGCATCTCCAAGAGGAAAAGTATCAAGCATAAATTATATAGGCATAGTTAAAGCCCTTGTCAGCTGTGGAAATAATGAAGCGATCCTAAGAGCAGCGCACTGCCCAACAACAGGTCCACACTATCCAGAGAAAAATCATGGAAGTGACTCAGAGGTTCCAACCTGTACAGGATAAGTCTTACCAACTGTTCATAGAGATCGAAGGCCGAGGAGTGGAACTGGAGCAAGTCATCACTGTAGCTAAACAACGCCTAGAGAGACCTATAAACGAATCAGACATACAAGATTTCACTGAACAATAGGTCTTGGCACAACAACAAGTTGAAGCAGCTCGAGCCAAGCTCGAGGATTTTGAAGCATAACTAGTCAGATTAGAGTGACTTGGGATGAGTCACAAGTGAGTGTTGGGATCCTGTTGGCCCTTGACCAAGTTTTGAGGATTCTTGGTCATGTTTGACCTATTTTGGGACTTCGAAAGGCTGTCGAAGGTGGAGTGCAAGACGAAGCGAAGATTGCAGGATCTCAACCCCTTTTTAGGGATTTTTGGGTTTGGGCTTATGTAACAGGTATGGGGATGTCGACCCATGGGTTTACCCATGATTAGGCCTATTTTGGATGTATAAATAGATGCTAAGGCGATGTAGTGAATACAAATGGCTAAGTGCTAGAGTTGGATTTGTGTGATCCAGATTTGTAAGTGCTTTGGTGCATACTATGTGAGACTTGCAGAGCTAAGTGCAAGTCATTGCAAGAGACTATGGAAGGATGTGTGCTTAGATATACTCAGGGAAGGAGGATCTAGAGAGCTACGCAGATCCCCTGTCCTCTATGGAGTAGGGTTTTTGAGGCTCTGTGCATGTAACTGATTGAAGAAGCTAATAAAGAAGACAAAGAATTGGTGGACGTAACCCCAGGGTGGGGGTGAACCACATACATGTTGTGTTTCTATGCTTTGTACAATGTATTGATGTGATTATGTATTTACTTTCTTAGTTCTTTAATATAGATGTATGGTACATATATATGTTAATGCTATGTTCTTAATAGTATGGATCTGACTTATATACATATGCTCAGTGCTTGAATCAGTGAGATCTAATCTATTTCATCGTGCTAAGTGCTGCTAGATGCTAGATCTGGTTGAATACTGTGATGGTCTATAATTAGGGTTTAACTACGCTGTAACTGAGACTGAATATTGATGAATGTTAACTATTGAGCACTCTATTAAGTGTTAGAATAACAGATCTGTGTCCTAGCTAAGGTTGCAAACATCTGAGTCCTGCAACCACCCCCGACTCTACCTCAGGTGAGACTTCATCTGCTTCACAGTTGTTGCTGAAAGGGCCGGTAGTTAGGGTTTTTTTGGTGTGCTGTTGTAGCATTGAACCCTGGGTCTACCCCTATGCCAACAAGTCTCCTTTCTAATCCCTTATCCCCCTCCAGAGGCATCCATCAAGGTGACCCCTTATCCCCTTTTCTCCTTGTTATTATGGTCGAGGGGTTGGGAAGATATATTAAATCAGATATTGATGATGTCTCTCTCTACGGTATTTCTCCTCTTGTCATAACACCCCCCATTTCCCACAATTATATTTTGGATGACACATTGACAATGGGAGTTTCCACTATCCAAGAATCTCAACGTCTTTGGAGATCCTCAATGATTTCTGTGCTTCCTCTGGTACCTCCATCGACTCTGAAAAATCCCATATCCTCTTTTTCAATACCCCCAGACCCATCTAGTCTAAGATTTCTCACATTATTGGATTCAATAGGAGTTCCTTTTAGTCCAAATATCTTATCATCCCTCTCATCGAAAACACTCTAAGAAACAATTCTCGGGAAAATCTTCTTTATCATCTAAATAAAAGACTAAGATCTTCAACTTTCTATACTTTGAACCTGGTTGATCGCCACACTCTTTTGAAATATTTCCTTCAATCCATTCCCCTCTACATATTCTCTTCCTTGGTTTTGTTGGTAGCCAACTATTCATGTCAATTTTATCATTATAAAATGTCGTCTTAATGGGATAAAATTTTATGTAGTTGCCTCCTTCTGTTTGCAAAGATTTCTATTATATTTTGGTTTTTGATTTCTATCAAAGCCTTTGTAAATTGGTAGCTAATTCAGTTGAAAAGTCAGAAAATCAAAGAAATACATCAACTGCAAATCAACATAATGAAACACAAATCAGTTGTACACAAGATGTGCCCAATTCATGGTATGATAATATCATATTTTATTTGTTGCATGGAATTGGTCCTAGTAATGTTGATCCAAAAAACAGAAGAGAACTAAATATTAAATATGTATCTTTCCAATTAATTAATGATATATTATTTCTAAATAATTTTGATGGTGTTTTTCTGTGTTGCTTAGAAAAAGAGGAATTCAAAAAGGTGTTGGTTGAACTTCATTCCTACGATGTTGGGGGTCATTTTGGTGGAGATACCACTGCCCATAAAGTACTAAGGGATGGATGCTATTGGCCTACCTTGTTTAAGGATTCTCACACTTTTTCCCGCAAATGTATAATCTGTCAAAAGGATGCAGGACGGGTGAAAAAACCAACTTTTCCTTGGCAGTCTGTTATGGTATACACACCTCAACAATGAGGCCTCGATATTATAGGACTGATTAATGCCCCTTCCTCACAGCAACACAAATACATTATCATGACAACATACTATTTTACAAGATGGTCTCAAGCCTTACCATTAAAGGTAGTCAACACAAATAATGTAGTTTCATTTCTAAACTCATATTATCATTCATTTCAGAATTCCTGAATGTTTCATTTTTGACAATGCTTCTTATTTTTCCTCCCTGGATATGAATGTATTCTCTTTAGAAAAAGGGATTAAACTAAAATACTCTGCCAACTATTACCCTCAATGGAACAACTTGGCCGAATCAACAAATAAGAATCTATCAATATTATAAAGAGAACAGTGTCAGAAAACCACAAGAATTGGCACAATGCATTGTACAAGGCACTTTGGGCCGATAGAGTGACTCCAAAAGCCTCCATTGGTAATTCTCCATTCTTCCTCGTTGAAGAGAATCCATCCTTCCCCCACATGTCTTGCTTCCTTCTCTGCAATTGTCATAGAAAGTTAAAGAAGAGGAATGTCCTCTAGAAAATCGGATAAACGCTTTATTAAAATTGGAAGAAGTAAGAAGACAAGAAAAAAAAAATTGGATCAACATCAACAAATGGTAAATAGATGGTTCGATACAAGTTCATCCGCTGAAAGGAATTTTAATGTAGGGGATTTGGTCCTCAAATGGGACAAAACAAACAATTATAAAGGAGAACATACCAAGTTCCAAAACCTGTGGCTGAGGCCTTTTGTCATTTCTGAAAAATTGGGTCCTAGTTATTTTTGGTTGCACAACTTAGAGGGACAACCAGACACTTTTCCAGTGAATGGCCAGTCTCTGAAAAAGTACTTCACCTGAGAAAATCAGGTTTTCCCCATTGTAAATATTATTTAGTTTGCATGTTCTTTTGTTTTATTTTTCTTTTTTCAGTTTGGTTTTTGTTTCCCTAATGATTATTTTTGAGTCATCATTCGTTATGGAGGGGAATTGGATCTTTCATTAGTAGCAGTTTGATAACGTTCAAAGCATATGCACACTAAATTCTGAACTGAGATTAGTTGCAGTGAGTCTTTGTCCAGTCATTGTTCCAGGTTTTCATTGATATCTCAGGGAAACACGATTATCTTTAAAAACTTCTCACGTCGTCCATGTTTTAATAAGAAAAAATCATAGTGTTTCCCCATCCTGGAGATGATTTCTTGGCTCAAATCTAAATGTACAAATATTGAATAAAGTTATCAGTTCTCAAAGAATGAAAAAATAAACAATCCTATCATTGTCGGGCTGTGAAATCTTCAGTATCACCCTGCTCTCTTATTATCATGAAGTTTCTAAAAAAACATTTACAAACAATTTTAGAGAGATGGAAGCACTGTAATGTGTGGGAATTGTGTGTAAACCCATCAGGATACTGAAAAAGTCTGCTGGAAGTGGGTAAATGCACACATGATACCAAGACAACTTTGTCGGGGTACTAAACAAGCTTGCTGGCAGTGAAGCAATGTCGGGTTTGAAGATCTTCAGGTATGTTTTTAAATTGATTGGATGCCATGATACTTTTATCATAAATGGATGACTCTTGGATGTGATAGAAGTACTAGAGTGGGTAAAACGACATCCCTGCCGAGGCTATAGATGCTTGTTGGAAGAAGTGGTCGTCCAGCGGGTAAATGCACACATGATACCAAGACAACTTTGTCAGGGTACTAAACAGGCCCGCTGGCAGCGAAGCAATGTCGGGTTTGAAGATCCTCAGGTATGTTTTTAAATTGATTGGATGCCATGATACTTTTATCATAAATGGATGACTCTTGGACGTGATAGAAGTACTAGAGTGGGTTAAATGGCATCCCTGCCAAGGCTATAGATGCTTGTTGGAAGAAGTGGCCATGTCAACGGTATTGGAGTTACCGGTATAAATATCGTTCCCCCGTGATCGAAACAGTATATCAGATTGCAATTTTTGGACAGAACTTTATCCAATAATATGACTGTGGTATTTTTCTAAGTTGATGTCAAAATGCTTGATTTTTCTTTTAATTGTTTCTAATAACTATATGAGTCATTTGTTCCCTGATTTAAAGTTATGATGATACATAGATAGCTTCTTTTCCCAATGTGTCGCCATTGTTGGCAACCAACAATTCATGTCAATTTTATCATTACAAAATGTCATCTTAATGGGATAAAATTTTCTGTAGCTTCCTCCTTTTGTTTGCAAAGAATTCTATCATCTTTTGGTTTCAAAAAGATTCATTTGATTAGTTGTGTATGAGTTCATTTATTTTTTATTTATTTTTTCTCTTGTTCAATTTCATGACTGTAAGCATGAAATTAGAACAATCTTTGGTTTGAGGGAATCATACAGTTTGTGGATTTTCCTTTTGCAAATTTGATAACACCTAAGGGCATCTAGTATTTTCATAAACCTTTAAAGATTGTAAACCTATCATATTATTTTTTGTTCCCTTACCATAGCGTATGAGTTATCCACCTTGGTTTATGACTTAGGCATTCTACTCCTTGATTATTTTTGGTTTTCACATTAACATATCCTTGATCGCACAACAATTAAAACTTTGGTTTATTTTGAAATATGAATCCTACCCCTAATAGTCATATCACACTCTCATCGTCTTGGCACAGGACTGACACTCATACCTTCAAACATCACTCCTTCATCCTGCATAACACATGCAATCATTCATTGTTTCAAGTGGTAAGTTTTGGTGCTTGGGTTTGTCATTCATTTCACATAGTGGTTTTTTGTTCTATGCGTCCTCTGGTTTAGTATCCAGTTAATACTCCAAATGGTCACTATGGTGGCCTTACGAAGCCTTAGGTATCATGTTTCTTCTGAATATGCAGACCTCATCCTATATTTCGTGTATTTTCAAACACCCCCACCCTTCACTACTCCTGTTGTTTCTGTGTAACCTTATCAATGGCGCCTGTGGTGAGGATCGAACCCAATGGTTCATAGGGTCTCCTCTCACATGATGATGTCATGGATGACCTTGTGGCTTATGGATAGGATGGATTCATAAAACAATTTGAGGGTTTCAACCTCAAAGTGGCTCAAGCCTTTACTCAGACTTTCGATGGCACCAGGCATACAATTGGGGATTTGCAGTTATAGGTGATCGAGGTTTCAATTGCAAAGGCTAGTGGATTTCCCCAAGAGGGACCTCGTTGGTTTAAAAAACTCAATTTCAAAGGTGTCCCATGGAACTCACTCATGGCTTCCGAGAAATCGTGTTACAGTGCAAAAGGTATACCCATTGTTTTATTTAAACCACGATGGCATGGCTTGTTTTTGATGCTTAAGCAATTTATTACCTGTGAGGGTAGATACGGTTTGGTCTTCCTGTATCATGTTCGTTTATTGATGGTATTTCTAGGTTTCAATTTGAATATGCCATTTTATCTACTTAGGATCCTACAAAAAATGGCCAAGTTCTACTAGAGACAAAACCTAAATGCTTAGTCTAGTCTATTCCATCACGAACTCATCTGAATTATGGTGATTTCACTTTTATCTAAGGTTTGGGATAGTTGGAACAATTTCATTTATTGAAATGGGTTCGCCCTACCTGAAAACATAATCAAATTTCCTCTGCATTTTGATAAAACTCTCAGTCCTTGTCGATCAAACCCACCTTTGGAAAATCTACATGTCGATCTACAAGAAAGCCCCATGTATTTGAATGAAACCCCTGTTGTTCTCCAGAATCCATTGAAAGGAAAGAAACCGATATGTGATTTTCTTTGTAGGAAATATTTAGAAGAGGTATTGAATGATCTAAAGGATAAAATCCTTACTGTCCCTAATCCTGAGCCAATTCGGTTTGATTCAAATGAAATTGATATAAAGAAACAGGGTAGGCAAAAGAAGTAAAGGAGTCCAAACATCAATTTTAAAAATAAAAGACCTGGACAACTTATTTTCTGAACACTAAGAAATCGATAGCGTGATCATGATAAACCAATTCCTGTGATTGAGGTCGATGATCGATTTTTTGAGGATGACATATATGATCGAGTTGTTGAGGATGATATCGATGTCCAGATCCCTCAGGACGTTATCGATAATGATACACCACAATTCGATTTTGTATCAAATATTCCCCCATTCTTAAAGAAAAAGGAGGGTATTTCAGGTATACAACATGATCTGAAGAAAATCATGGAACAGGTTAAAGTACCCACTACAAAGCAGACTCGGCCTTTGCCTAGCAGAGAACTGATTCATTGCAAAAATTGTTTCAATTGGATTGAAATATATTATCAGGATGTCCCCTACCTTTAGGCACAATTAAACCAATTGGTCACCCGAAATTCATTGCTTGAGAGGGAGAACGACGAGTTGAGATTCTTCATTCTATCAAACGCACACAGGGCTAACAAGAAGATAAAGCGATCTGAGAATGTGATCATTAAAAATTCAACAAACTTCAATACCATTATAAATTCAGACATGTCTAATGCCTCTCTGTCAAATTTCTGAATTGGTAAATAATTGTTTTGTTTTTACGATTTGATTTTGTTCGAAAAATAATAGTTAGATTCATTTTTTATTTTATTTTTATTTTTGAGACTAGCTACACAATCGAAAGATTCTGTAGCCAGTCTATTTAAATTATTTGTTGGGATTGTTATCTAAATTTTGATTTCATTTTATCATTTCAGGTAAACAACAGATTATGGTGCTATGCTTAGGGAAAGGAATCATGGGTTAAGCGTTCAATAGACTAGTAATTTCCCATTTTGAAAAAACAATGTTCATTAATATAAATATTTTATGATTAAAAGACTCCAACACGAGTATCTTTTTGTTACTCTATTTTAGTGAAAAAATTATTTTAATAGATCTACCTCTATCTTGCATGATAGGAGGTAACATATCAGAAACATATTTAAATAACTATGTTGCCTGGTGATAGAGGCATGTTTTCCCTGGACCTTAGAATGTACATATATTTTTGAAATTATATGAGAAAGCAGTTTTCTCTTTAGCTTTAGACCTGTGTAAACTGTGCAGTGTTTTTCATTTTCTTCTCATGTAATTTTTTGATATGAAATGCTATCTGTGTCGAATTATCTTTTGTCTTTTCTCCACATAATATTTTATATCATGATTTTCTTTATGTTGTTCGTTATATTCTGGTCTAGTTTATACCTGTGATTGATCATCTATTTCAGTATTTTGAATTTATTTTTTATTCTAAATGGTTGATAACGCCATCACAGAGGGTTGAGGTTTCTTTCATTCTCAGTTATTGGATATCTCAAGGTTACGGGATATATAATTATTTATCTTTCTGTTGTCATAAACTTGCTCTAGAATATGAAACACTTCCTTGAATTTCTTTAGGAAACACTATGATTGTTTCTGTCATAGGTTTTCACTTGACATGGGACAAGAGGAGCTCACACAAACACGGAGAGATGATTTTAGTTTATTAATGCTAATTAGCTAGAGGTTAGTTGATGCATTATTTATTTGATTTGTTTATATGTGAATGAATAGTGATTACATTATTGAGACGTTAATTAGCTTTGTCTATTTTTGTTATATCATTACAATCATATTCATTCTTTATTTACTAGTTTGAAATTTAAATTATTAGAATAAGTTTTGTTTATGCTTAATCTTGTTTAGAAACATTATCTCAAACAACTACTTTCGCAAGGTTTTATGCAAACCTTGTAAACTGTATATAATCATTGTACATTAACACTCTTAGTTGAACATTTGTAATTAATGTGTTGACTCTTAGAATTGTATATTTAGTTAGTTCATTTCATTTAGTTGTTTTTAGGATCCTAGTTGGCTAACGGAGCCATAAAACCCGTCAGGTTAGATCATACCAAATGGATTGGGTTAAGTAGACAACCTTGGTCCAGATCTATTCTTCCCGTTGATGGTGTGTCATAAACGCCCGTCAACAGGTTTCTCCCAAATTTATTCTAAAAACAATTAAGAGTATCCAACGCAAGTTTTTATGGCAAGGAACTAAATATGAGCACAAATGGGCCTTGGTGAGTTTGGAAATGCTATGTAAGCCAAAACTTGTAGGAGGCCTTGGCCTTAGGGATCCTCAGTTGCTCTATTAGATTATGGGAACCAAATTCTTGTCAAGATGGATCAAGAATATGTATGACATTTGGGAAAAGTTATGGAGGCATAAATACGCACCAGTGATAGTAGAGAATCAACTTGTTCGATGGAATAACCAAATTGAGGTCTCCCTAATGTGGAACGCTGCCAGACACAACAATTTCATTGTGCAACATCATTAATTATGGGAAATTAGAGAAGGAAAGGAGGTTTTGTTCTAGATAGATTCTTGACACTTCCAAATCTAAGTATTAAAGATAACCTATTGGAAATCCAAGTCATCCTCAACTGACACAATTCAAAAAAGTTGATACTTACTAGAAGTCGGGTGCCCCTAATTCACTATGGGGAACTTGGAAAAATACTCACACGGATCTCAACCTCTAGGAGGAAATTGATCTCACTACTTGGAAAGAAGAGGTTACTAGAAGAAAAATCATAATAAAACTTGGTCCAAACATCCTCATATGGGGATATTCCAAAAAAGGTACTTTTTCGATCAAAGAGGCCTTTGGTATGAAATAAACTTTTCATCTCCTTTCCAAAGAAAACATCTGGTGCAACATTTGGAAGATAAACCATTGGTTGAAGCTAAGAACCTTTCTATGGTTGGTCTCTCATCATCAAATTCTCATCTGGGACAATCTCAAAAAAGAAGCTTCATAGGCCCCTCTTTTTGACCTCTCTGCCAACAATATGAGGAAACAATGAAAAACCTCCTAAACTAATGTGAATTTAGTTCCCTAGTCTATGGTTGGTCTCTCATCATCACATTCTCATCTGGGACAATCTCAAA
>CBVK0100099771.1:0-23167 GCA_900067695.1 Picea abies | reverse complement strand
GTCTTATGAAGTACTAACCCATTGAAATATAGCTTGCACATATCAGTTTGCTGTTGTTTTGTTCTAGGCATGTGTTCTTCATTGGGGATTTGCTTTATTATTGGCTATTTAGCCGAGACTATCTGTTTGGTGGTGATCCATGAGGGGGGGATTCTTTACCTTTGTCTTAATATCCTTTAGTCTCCTCAAAGACCCAGGTCATCGGGGACGTCTCCCTTGGGCCTCACCTCCCTAAAGTGAAATAATCATCCCATTGTGGTGGCATTGGGTGGGATAGGTTCCTGTTACGCCAATTCGGGCCTTCTATCTTATAACCTTTTCTCCTATCTACAAACTGTGCGATAACAGGGGGCATGAGGTGCTTTTGTGGAGAATGGAGTATGTTTTTTTGGAGTCAATGTTAGATTGTTTTTGGATCTTACATCCCTAATTCAACTACTCTAGATTGTGCATTATAATACTCAATTGTCATAGATCCTTAGAAAGAATCATCCCCAATATCCTCGATAACTAACTTATTGGCGGACATGAAATCCTTCTACCAAGCCAACACTTTCCAATGCTTCTAGGTCATGGCCTCAAAATCCAAAGATCTCTTATGATGAAATACCCTACCTATGTACCATGCGAGCATGCAACCTAGATGTTGAGCAATACTTTGACCTTGATGATTCCAACTCTAAATAGGGAATCAAGACAAAACCCAACCTGCACATCCACTGGATAAATTCCGCTTGACTAGTGGGGCATCAAAATTCTAGGTCTCCCATGTGTTGTTGTATTGAAGGACATAATATTGGAAAGGTGTAGGGATGAGAGTATATTAAATTAGTCAAATGCACCTTGGCCCTTTTGAATATCCTGTGTTGATTGCAATTCATGCCTTAATTAAGTCTACCATGGGCCGAAGTCCTCAAGATACCACATTGCCTAGTTTGTTTCAATAATATTCTCTCGGGTACCATTAATAAGTCCCAGACCATTGTCCTCGGGCATAATACAATCATCCCAAGGAACCATAGGAAGGCCTCTCTAACCACCATATTTGGACCATAAAAAAGACCTAAGATCTGGTTCCAATTTATTGAAATGTGCCTTACTAGGGAGTCAACAGGGAATATAGTAAGTGTGAGAAGCTTGTAGGATCTGTAAGACAATTGTCATCTTACCTGCAAAGGTGAGATATTTGAATTTCCATAAGAGGGTTTTTTTTTAATCTTTTGAAGGTACTAATCCCACATACCCACCACTAAAAGATAATTTCATAAAGAAGGAATCTAGGTGGGAGCGTTGTCAATAATGATGAACCAAAAATATGTTTTTGACTCAATGACATTTTCTCCATAAGCGTTGGAAAAGAGGTCCACAAAACCCCTTGTATCCTCAACCAACTCTTGATCCACCCACATTGATAAAAGATAATCATCAACAAAATGGTTGTTAACCATATTTGATCCTAATTAGGAAGAGATAAACCCCAAATTATTCCTTGGCTTTTATTTTCTTCCAATGAGTACCCAAAGCACCAACAACGAGAACATACAGATAGGGGGTGAGTGCACAATCTTTTCAAGTCAAGCAATGAAGTGGGATGTGTGTTGTGAGTGAACTATGCACTAAAATAAATGCCGAAGCATTGGAAAAAAGGGTGTTAACCATGGCAACACATCTAAAGCCAAAACCAGGGCATTGAAGCATGCCTGTAATGAATGACCAATCAACTCTATCATAAGCTTGATCAAAATCACTTTTAAGAAATAGTTTGGCTCATCTCCCAGGCCTATTCTATGGTCTCCCACATAGAAATCACTATGCCAAGAGTAGATCTACCTTGCCCAAATCTTGCTTGTTCTTGTGTAACAATTCAAAGAGAAAGCACCTTAGCTAGAATCTTATAAGAGAGATTGACTAGAGTAATGGGCTGCCACCCCTAATGGTATCTCTAGCCACATTCTTTGGAATTGGTTTGATCACCCCTTGATTGAGAGACATTGTTGAGTACCCAAAGAAAGCCTAATTGGGCATACAACAAAGATCCTCACCTACCATGTCCCACATTGCCTTGAAAAGTTCACAAGGAAAGCCGTCAATACTATGGGACTTACCATTCTTCATAAAGAAAGGGCAACACATAGTCCATCTTTAGAGTGGTTACCATCAATCTCGTCTTGGTCAACAACATTGAACTTTTGAGAAATTACCTCACAACACTCTCTCCTAGTGTCAACGACTCTATCTGACAATATATATGGAGAGAAAATATACTGGAGCTGCAGCCCAAACATACCCTGTATCTTCTAGAAATGCATACCAAACTTATCCTATATCTTTTAAGAGTCCTTTTCTAAAGAACCACCATCCCTACATAACCCAAGAACCATTTGGAAGAAGATTTGTGCTTCAAGTAGTCAAAGTAAAATTTAGAGCCCACATCTGCTTCATTGATCCACTATAATCTAACATGAAATTTATCTCCCTTGCCAATATACTCCCTGCAGACAATCGATTCCCAGTGAGGAGCCTCCTCTTCTAGCGCAATATTGTGTACATCTTCCTCCAAAAATCTCAGACCTAAGTCTAATTGATTATGTGCCTCTTATGGTTCTCTTCTTCATTTTTGCACTATAAATATCCCCCAACCCCTCATGAAATTCATTGCCATGCACAAGGTATCATCCCACTATAGGGGCCCACATTTATTCCCTTTTGGTTGTGGGAAAAGGTTCTAGATCCTATGAACTATTGCCCTAAAATAGGTGATTTTGGATGCAAAACATTCAACATAAACAAAGAGGACGGAGGAGAGTTATCCCATTGCAATAGAGAGATAGAACTATATGTGGGAAAACAATTAGATCTGGGAGTATCCATCAACACATCAATAGGTAAAAGTTTCCTAGAGAAAATCAACACATCTCGGGGTCTATAGAACCAATCCAACCTCCCCTTGTACCTTGCCCCCGCCTTGCTTGGAATTATGCCAAGGGAACCACCCTTCATAATCCAAGCTATTCTCTTCCAATTAACCACACCCTTAGTTGATAAATAAATTAAATGTTATTCACATTGGTATAGCTCCCAACTTTTCACACATTTTGTTTTAACATCTTTTCCTTTAAATTTCATCTAACTTCAACAATTTAAAGTTTTTTTTTTTTAGCATGCAATATTTAATATTATATATCTCTCCAATGGGTAGTATATTAATTGTTTTTTCAATCCATCTCTATTTGTGATTTTTATTACATACTGATAAACTATTAATTATGGGTAACATACACATATCATATTATTATGAATATGGCTTTATGTCATATTTACATGTATCTTTTCTGTTTTTCAATAAAAATCTCATGGGAAACATAAGGGATGATTCTCCACATTCATGGATTGAATCCCTAGTAAACCCGTGGGTGTATACTAGTGCACCTCACCTAGAGGAATTCAAACTAGACACTTATCAACATGGCACTGACCAAATACCCAACAACATTGATGATAACCAATTGAACTAATCCTTGAGCTTCTTAAATGTATGTAATCCTATATTAATATTAATATGGATTTGTATCATACTTAAATGCATGTAATCAATAGTTATGTAAAATTATGTGTTCATACTCACCCTAACCTTTATGTTTTAAAAGCCTACAAGGACAATGTCTTCCCTAACCCTTAAACATTGTTAGCTTAAATTAGAGTGGAATAAGAATAGTCTAGCAAGAAGGAAAGTACAAAGGTACAAGGAACTAAAGACAATGTATGCACATGTAACATTTTGGTAATTTAGATGTACAAAATATTCAATACTTCACTATGAAATGGATTATAGATATATTGATTAGGTCAAACATATTAAAGATAAAGGATAAATACCAAAGTTGCAAAGTAATCCTTTTGGATACAATCTTGTAATATTTGGGGAACATAAATGTGAGATAATCCTCTTGTTATAACATATTTAATTGTAGCGTTTCCCACCATTGGTACTTGGTTATCTTTGTAATGATGCATTGTGCCATAGTTTTAAATGCTTTACAATTTGAATGATCTTGATGTCCTTTTACTAATTTCAATTTTAAAATTAAGTTAATTCAATATTGAAACAATAGGTATATAAATGGCTTTGGCACGTGTATGTAAAAATGTTTTATTATAAACTTATTGCTAGAAATTATTGTTTTAAATGATTTCACTAGTCGGTGGGTAATAAAATAGAACTTTTATATGCAACCTGCTTTCAAGCATGAAACAAACTCTTCCCAAAACATGCATAGAGATGGATATTTACAATATTTTGTTATATTTATTTTCATATTATACTATAGAGATAGAGATACATTATTCATTCTAGTTATGAATGACCATTGATATCACACATGATTTTTCTTTGCTTATGGATGTAAATGAATATTGTTTTGTGTGATGTACATATATTGGATTCCTTTTGGAGTTGTTCAAGAAGCTTCACATTTCCCCAATTCCTTGAGATTAAAGGGTGAAAATTGGTGTTACTTGAATTATTTTTAATTAGTATTGTGCCAATACAAAGGACACCACACTTCGATGAACACTATCACTACAAGATGATGGGTGGTTTACAACCCCCAAAATGTGCAAGAAATCTTTATACCACAACAACTAATTGCTTTTGTATAATGGTTTCAATGCTAGTCGTTATAAGGTTAGTAGAAATGTACCCTAAAACATCTAAGGAAATTTTAACAAAAATGTGCCAAATGTTTTTGTAGGAAAAAAAGTAGTGCCTTTTTTAAAGAATCTATTGAGTTTTATGTAGATCCCATAATAATAATATTGAATAAATTAATGTTAGTGGGGGATTGATTGGTTGTTTAAGCAAGGGTGTTTCTATTCCCCCAAAATGGTTCAAATCCCCCCAACATGTTTTCTCCTCATGTCATGGGCAGTATTATTATTTTATTCATTTATTTATTACTCTTATTATGATTAGTGTGCTCATGGACACCTATTCCTCATAACCTTTATGACACTTGGTATAATCACCCTCAAAGCACTTTGGCCTTGAGCACACTATACCCTTGAACCCCTATGACCCATAACACAATCACCTATGAACACATTATGATCCCAAACACACTAACCTCCTATTACACTATAATCCCTAACCACGATGACCTCATATACACTATCATGTGAACACACTTTGACCACTAAGCACTATGAACCAGAACATGTTATATTCCCTAACCCTTAAGATAATCATCCCCTAACCCAACACGACCTCCAAACACACTATCCTCTTAACACACCTAGACCCTTAACCATTATGGCTGCAAACACACTGCGTCCACTACCTCCTAAACTCTATGATCCTTAATACAATAACCCCCTAATCACTTTGAATTTGAGCACACACTATACGCTCTAACCCCTATGACCCATGAGACAATCACCCCCTAATACACTATGACACTATGACCTTGAACACACTAACCCCCACTATAACCCTTGATCATTATTTACTATATTGAATACATTTGGCCACATTGATCATGGTTGACCATATTTACCACATTTTCTACTAAGTCTCAATACTCTAATCTATTAACTTTCTAATTGATTAGCCTTAGTAACCCACTAACTCCTAACCTCTAACCCATATTAAGCTATGTTAATTCATGTTGATTATCAATCAACATGAGTAAATATAAGTCAATTGACATAATTAGACACTTACCCTTGATTATGGGTAACCATGTTTGACCATGGTTGATCATCGTTGATTGTCTTGAGCATGGTCAACATAATAAACTTAACCATGATTATTCATATTGAGCACATTGACCCACTAATCTCACTAACCCCTTGACCCCCTGACCCACTAACCCATTAACCACGTAACCTATTAATCTACTAACCCACACACATCCTAACCCTAGTAATCCACTAACCCTTGATCCCCATGAACCATATTAACCACTACTGGATATGGTTAATTATTGTTGACCATTGTCAACCGTCTTAACCATATACAAAATAGTGATCACAGTTGACCACATTGACCCACTAACTTCTAAGTCCTTAGTATAATAACCTCCTTATCAACTGATCCTAGTAATCCACTAGCAATATTTGACCATTATTGATCATGGTTGATCCACAAACCCTTGAATCTTTTAACCTCCTAAGCCCACCAATGCCTAACCTTATACTCCTTGCCTCACTTAATCTAATAAAAATTAATTTATTTAAATCTATTATATTCTTTTTGTGATTATTAATGACATAATCAAGATGTTAGTAGTACCAACATAAGTTGATTAACTAAAAAAAATAGGTCAAAAAACTCAAAAAATGATTTTCTTCATCGTTCTATCAATCCACTACACCACACTTCTATCAATCCGCTACACCACACTGAAGAAGAAATTAGAAGAAGATGAGCACAGAGAAAAGAAGGCAATTAGAGGAAGAAAAGGTCACATGAAGGAGAGTCCATATAAGAGGAATAACATTGTTAATTGGGTAAGTGTTTTTATAAAAAACAAAGGGTTATTTGTTTCTTAATCAAATGTAAACCATTTTTAAAAATGTTATTCACTACCGATAATAATTTTTATGTGCTTTTTTTCTTCAAATTTTCAATTATCATTGAATATTTTCCCTTTGTTTCAGCTCATGCTTGCTTGATGTTTATTAATGCTTTTAAAAAATGTTTTAAATCATATTTTACCTTGATAAAACTGTAGNNTTAATGCTTTTAAAAAATGTTTTAAATCATATTTTACCTTGATAAAACCCGTAAAACCCGTAGTTGAAATATTAAATATTCATAAATCCTTTATCAACAAGATTGAACATATATCTTCTCAATGCTATCCTTTGACTAGACAAGTTTTTTGAAGCACTTGTAATATTTAAAACTTGTATTTTATAATTCCAAATTGATAAAGGTTTTCAAGATAGAATTGACATTATTTGCATAAATTACTTGAACGGACATACATTGTAACTAGCAATGCATTCCAAATGGAAGAAACAAGTTTCTAGATTATCTCGTGATAATATAAGATGGATGAAGTTTGATCTTGAGAAGTTGTGCTCTTGAACAAGAAGAGTTTTATTTCCACATAAACTACATGATAAGGGGGTGTAGGACGCTATAAGGGAAAAATAAGTTCTTGAAAAGTTTAATGAGATGGACTATGTATTCTCTTTTAAAATGCACAAAAATTTACTAAAAAAGAGTATGGTAAAAAGTTTTAAAATTTTAAAATTCCTTTAAATTTTATTCTATAATTATTGTGATGGATTCCAATAAAAAATAATACTTAAATTTAATGGTTAAGAATAATGACTTTATTGAGAAATAATGCATTTCACCAATATACTTACATGAAGCACTACTTTATTATTTAAATTCTATTCTATAATTATTGTGATGGATTTGATAAAAAATAATACTTAAATTTAATGGTTAAGAATAATGATTTTATTGAAAAAATAAGGTATTTCACCAATATACTTACTTTATTGTTAATGTATTTTACCATTAGAAGCATAGAGTGTGACATTTCTATCTAATCATTTTTCCAAGTGTTGATGAGTGATTTGGATGACACATCTATACATTTTGCAAATTACTATTGCTAGATAACAATCACACAATCTTGAAAGATATTATAGGGTTTTATGATCCTCATATTGAATTTTCAAAAGGCAAGTAAAATAAGATGG
The DNA here is from genome assembly GCA_900067695.1 of Picea abies. NCBI lineage: Eukaryota > Viridiplantae > Streptophyta > Pinopsida > Pinales > Pinaceae > Picea > Picea abies. The sequence goes on along the minus strand of CBVK0100099771.1, from coordinate 15,448 downwards.
ACCTTTAATGTTTTTTTTTCAAACATAAGTTATGAATCAAACCCACAACCTACCTGAACTCTATTTGAACTAATTGGTTTTCTTTACTACTTAGCTATATGAATCAAACCCACAACCTATCCGAACTAAACTAATTGGTTTTCTTTACTACTTAGCTACATGACAATTTCATTGCAAGCTTCTAGTCCTAATAAGTAACATGCTCTATTAAAATTTAGTTTAGGTCAATATGGTAGATATGGTTAACCAATGTGGGAGATATATGTGGGAGATATGGTAAGTGAAACATATGTAAGATCTATGTCTTAAAAAATCACATTACATGACAATTTCATTGCAAGGTTCTAGTCCTAATAAGTAACATGCTCTATTAAAACTTAGTCTAAGTCAATATGTTAGATACGGTCAACCAATGTGGGAGATATGGTAAGTGAGACATATGTAAGATCTATTCCTTAAAAAATCACATCACCTTACTTTGTTCATAGTATTTTATTTTTAGTTTTTATTTTGATAGTTTCAAATACAAAGTATTGAAATAGATTGAAATATTCAAAAACCATATCAATGCATTGAAGGACAATAAGTAATCTTTAAACATTGTTTGCAATTTATAGGTTTGTCTCACATGTCTTAAATTTTTTATTTCCTTTTCTAATCTCCTAACCCACCTCCTTCATGACATCAACAATAAGGCCTTGAGTTTGAGGATTTGAATCAAACATATTAATAAATTCCATTTTAAAATAAATAATTATTGATAAATCTTATGTTAATGAAGTACATTGTGTGCAATCTTCTTACTAATAAAGCTACCATATTCATGTATTCAATTTTTCTAAACATAACTTTGATAATGGCTATATATGTAACGTACCTATGTTCTCTAGACATATTTTTATATTATATAACATAAGTAATTTGATCCTAACTTAATTTTACTAAGTTTTATCATCCCTTTATATGGTTTATTAACTAAGGTTAAGATGGAGTTTATGTTAGCTAAGATTTGATTACAAACATATGTTTTCTTTCTAACAATTGTTGTTTAAGGGATGAAGATGACATGTTCTCTAGAACACACATTCAACTACCATATTCATGTATTAAAGTTTTCTAAACATAACTTTGATAATGGCTATATATGTAACGTACATGTTCTCTAGACATATTTTTATATCATATAACATAAGTAATTTGACCCTAACTTAATTTTACTAAGTTTTATCATCCCTTTATATGGTTTATTAACTAAGGTTAAGATGGAGTTTATGTTAGCTAAGATTTGATTACAAACATATGTTTTCTTTCTAACAATTGTTGTTTAAGGGATGAAGATGTCATGTTCTCTAGAACACACATTCTTTGACTGAGCATAATCATAAAACTAATATTTCTATTTCATTATATCCCATGTGGCATCCTATACTAAGAGAATATGGTTTAGTTCACAATGATTTTATCATTAGCACCATTCAACTATGTGGATTGTCAATCCATGAAAATGAAAGAAAATTATTAATAACCTTGATGTTTTTTTACTTGAATATGCTCACATGTGTATGAATTATAAAATATTCATTGCACAGAAATTTGAATGCCAAGAGCTTATAGTCCATTGCATATTTTGAAAAATTTAACAATAGCTTCTCACTTGTAAATTGAAACCTCTACACACGACTTCGTGATATTTTTTGTAACACCTTGTTTTCCCCCGTGATTGTAATTATGATAAAAATTATTAATAACTTTGGTGTTTTTTTACTTGAATATGCTCACATGTGTGAATTATAAAATATTCATTGCACAAAAAATTGCATGCCAAGAGCTTATAGTCCATTGCATATCTTGAAAAATTTAACAATACCTTCTCACTTGTAAATTGAAACCTCTACACACGACTTCATGATATTTTCTGTAACACCTTGTTTTCCCCCATGATTGTAATTATTCTAAGACTTCATATAGTATGATTATGCATCATGTAATTATGTTGTGATTAATGAAAAAATACCAGATAATTGACCGAGAGGGAAAATCCTTGAAAGTACTGGTCATGATATTACAAGTGGGAACTGATGAAGTGAGAATTGATGAGGTGGCATGGTGAGGTGGGATGGAGAAGCTTCAATGAGGAAAACAAGACTCTTTCTTAACACTTTAACTTGCACCTTCAAATTGAATACGCCACCTACCCATGTACTTGAATTTGCCATGAACCACGTGGATTGTTATGAAGGAACATGATTGGTGGTTGAGGTAGTTAATACCGATGACGATCATGGCCTCTTGAGAAGAGGAGGGGTCAACTAAATAACCTGACGAAAAGGACGCCCCAAAGAATTTCCCCTTCAGGAATTCAGACCTCGATTCATAGAAGGTTGCGTCTGCAGTAAGCCACAAGAATCCCAAGGGATTGGTAGAAGAAGAGGCCAAAGGTGGAAAAACACCACCAGAAGAAAAAAAAGAAGGCATAGAGGAAGTAGAAATATAGAGGTAGAGAAGGAGATAAATGAGAGACGAAGAGAACACAAGGGAGATTAACTTGCAACAATGGACAAAAGGAGAATGTGAGTAGTAGACCCACAAACAAATGGTGCAATGAACAAAGGGGTTCACTTGCATAGATCTGTAAGATAAAAGAATTTGGAAAATTGTTCTTGAGGAAAACAAGAAGTTTGTCCAAAGGATTAATGATCACCCTGGAACAGAGAAGACCTAGATCCAGACTTGAGCTACAAAGGGTTGTAGCTTGGTACCCACTAGAAATAAACCAACACTGGTAAGGGAGGTCATCGAGGGATTGTATAGCAAAGAAGGTACTCCTTGTGTAGAGGAAATCCAGTTGGGAGGGTACCTGATAAACCTGTGAAAGTCTTGAGCTCATTGGAAAGAGAGAAACTTCTATTATTTCCAATGGAGGAAGGAGGGTCACCTTCCTGGATCACTCTGAGCTTGTGAGCCAGTTGAATCATTCGGCAGGGGGGTGGCATGTTGTAGGAAGGAAATCTATAGTATGGCCTAAGGTTGGGAGGAAAGGTGTCCCCTCTCAATCAGTTGGCTGCTAATATTTCACTAAAAAAATAAGTGTTTGAATCAGCTTATTAGATGAATGTCTATTGTTATAAATATGTTGTTTTTGGTTTGACTATTAAATGTGAAAAACATGAATAGAGTGCTTGAATTCCCGATTGAAATGGAATATGATTGTTTGTTTTCACTGTCAATCTAATAACTCATGAACATAAGTACTCACTATAGGGGTAACATGTCATTTGAAGAGTCTTGCAGCCTTGAGAGGAAAGTTTGCAAGATATGTACAAATCTTCGTTTGAGGAAGGACAAGATTCCATGGTAACTGGGAGGCCTCTATATGAGTAAAAGGGCCTTATGCCAAAGGGAACCTCTTGCACTTGAGTGGAAATATCACAAGATATGCAATAAATTTCCCTTCGATGAAGTCATAAAGCCTTAGTTGGTCTTAGAGTAGCTCTCAAACTCTCGAAGATCTGGTAAAACCTTTGGAGAATCCTTGAAATTGGATAAGTCTCGATTTCAGACTCTTATCCAGTATAAAACCATGTGTTTGAGTCGGGAAAAAACACAACCGTCGATTCAAAGTGGAGAATGGATCTCAGTCGTACGCCGAAGAGTGAGGTCATCATAAGTATTGAGTTATGAAGTCGAGAAAGAGGTTCTGACGACAAAAAGGTCCTAGAGTTATTGAAAACCATCGATTTGGCACGATGGGAAGATCATGACCGTTCGTCGGGAAGATGATTTATTAAAGTGACCAAGGGTTGGAGTGAGGAGGTCTAATGACGATGAAGGATTGAGAAAGAACGAGAACCATCGATCAGTGCATGGGCGAGGATAAATATCGACTGTAGATCGTTGTGTGTCTTTCTTAAAAGAGATAAAAAGGGAGAGTGATGTCATGATGACGAGGATACCAACATGGAAGCTAGCGTATCTTGAGGGGTGATGCATGTTGACATTTGATTGGTCAATGGGACAAGAGTGACCTCGTTGGAGGTGGAGGCTCTTAGGCCTTCACCTCAAACCCTGGTCATCTGATCTATAACTTGAAAGATCTCAGTTGTTCGTCGAAAGATGGTAGGAAGAGTCTCAAGGTGAGGAAAGGAGTGTGAGCTGAAAATGAAGAGGATCTCAAGGTAAAACAATAGTCATTTATCGATGAGTAGGCGAGATGAAATCTGAGCCGTGGATTCACTACAACTCCCACCTATTCAACCTCAGAGATTAAAGGAATGGACATTAATCACCATACATGTTAGAGGCATTGACATGATCAGATAAGTTGATTGTCAGGGTTTGAGAACCATTGGATCTGAAGATGGATCCATCCAAATGATTATCATTGGAACTTGGTAGTTGGGGTAATATGTAACTCAATGTGAGGAGAACCCCAACGATGTCGACGAAGAAATGTTCCAAGAGATTGGAGTTGTTGAACATGGTGGGCCGGGTGGGCCAAATACTGATGAGCCATGTGGCAGGTGTCATGTCAGATCCATATCGGATAGCATGGGTGACTAGGAGCCACATGGTTTCCACGTGGCAATGAGGTGGACTGACAAAGGAAGGGCTCGAACCCTGGGAGGATGTAACTTCTAACCCAGAGCTTGGTCTTGAGCATGGTTACAGTCGTTGGAAAGCTTGAGATGAGTAGAACCCATCTATGGGATTTATTGGCAAAAAATAACTAAGTTGAAGAAGAGGAAAATTAGACACCTCACCAACCTAAGTGAGGGTTAGGGGGTTGGGTGTGTTACATTTTCTCTCAAAAAATTTGGAACATGATATAGATATGTTGAATTTATGCTTATACTAAGAGGGGGGAAGTCAATCAATATAATATAATTTTTAATTTATTTAACCATTCATCAATCATTTATTAGCTGATAAACAATAATCACATATAAACTCAAACCACAATGCACATAGTTTAACATGGAAATTGAATTGGGAGAAAACCATAACAATTATATTTATAAATGTCTGTAGGCACCAACCTACTGGATACACCAATCTCCTTAACTAAGCACCAACTCAACAATATGTAGGCACCAATCCACAGGAGACACCAATCTCCTCAACTGAGCACCAACTCAACAAGATGTAGGAACCAACCTACTGGAGACACCAATCTCCTCAACTAAGCACCAACTTAATAAGATATGTGTAGACACCAATCCAAGATATTCATACATAGAGTACTTCTGACTTCACCTGCATGCTTCATTCCATAGACAATGCTTCAAACCCTAGCAAGCCTCATACCATCATTCCCATAATTTAATCACTAACGACAACATCACAACCTCAAAACAGTACACACGACAACATCACATACCTTTAGTCCTTTGTAGCACACCTTGAGAACAAAAAAGACCTCAATAAAATCCCTTAGATTTCTCTTACACACCTTTAGATCCCAGAAAGACACCTATCACCATTAGCGCACCTTAGATCACTCTTTCGCACCTCAGACTTGATTTGTTGCTTGGTTGCTATACAAATGTGCCCATATATCCTATATTTATAGTAATTATGTCCCCACTTTCAAGGTCGACCTGTAAAGACTGGCTGAGCGGAACTCAATTTTCTGATTGGGTTGTCGGATGGAAAAAATTATATCTCTTCATTTCTAGGGTTAGAAGGAATGTCGTATACAGTTGGAAAGGTCCCGGAATAAGATTTCCAACCATATAAATTGTGCTCCCATTTAAGCTAGGTATGTAGGGTAAAAATTCCTTCAAAGATAGGGTATCTAAACTGATCATCAAAAATCCAAAAGTAATACTTTCAACAATCTCCATCTTGCAATCTTTATCTTTGACATCTATAGTCTTGTAATATTTATCTTGGACATCTGTAGGCTTCCCCTGTCTTTGACATCAATGACGACAATATTTTCAACAATGTATGTATATATATATATATATATATATATATATATATATATATATATATATATATATATGAGTTTGTTTATTTTTATTTTTAAATTTTATCTTCTCAACATATTTCCAAAATCCCTATGAAGAAAAAAAGGAATGATGAGTCCTTATCATTATGCATGGTGGAAGACAAGATTATGTGTAGACATATATTTTACTATAAATAATTTTGTTGTGTAATTATTTCAATACTACAAAACCTTCTTATTAGCTTCTTTTTTTCTTCTTCCATATGCATTTTTAATATTTTTTTTCTTTTTTATGAAAACATGATGCTATTTCACGGGTTAGCACTACAAGTGGCATTCAAAATGCCTAGTATAACACTGAAAATTGTAGCAATTATTACATCATGTTTAGCACTAGTTTTTGGAGATCATGCTATTAGTGTTGACTTTAGCAACCAAGTTTGCACCCAAATTAGTGTTAGATATTATGTTGATAATAGGAATTTTATTTAAAATTGAAGTGGAAACTAAAATTGGTGCTAATGGCACTCACTATGATGTTGTGTTGACTTCACCCTTAATTTGGCAAAAATAAAAAAAAAAACTAATTCTAATATTTGATTGGATTACATAGGAAGAATAAATATTGAATAATTGTTAATTAATTAATTGTTATGATAGAACTTGTGAGGAATTATGTCATGTTGTTCAATGGGGTGTGCATAGATATGGATCTTGGGATCTTCAACACATATTCACTATGGGATCAATAAAACAAACAACACAGATGTATGACATTGGAGAGGAAGGTAGATGATGATGTAATAGGGACATGACCTGCTCTAAAGTACCCTAAATACATCTCAAAATGCATGTACACCACTTTCATAAACAACAACATGGTAAATTTCATATGGAACACATTGGTTGACGTGATTTTCTTCCTTTATTTTATATTAGTAGCCATATTTCACTTATTGAGCCATAGATCATCTATATTTTCAAGAGTCAAACCTTTTCAATTATTGAGCCATAGATCATCTATAGTGTCAAGAGTCAAACCATGATAGTAAATCCAATATCACATTACAACATTTTCCATTGGTCATGTTAGCCTCTTTTGATCTTTTCACCCACTCATACTTTTTAACCAATGCTTTCAATGCTTTGAATACTTGCATCTGACATTCCTCTCTTAGGCTTTGCACATGGAGAATCGAGATGGAAGACTAGTTTGAATATGGCAATTAGATCCGACCACTTTATTTAAACATGAGACATAGAAATATTGGATGAATTTTAGAGTGGCTAGGAAGCTCAAATTTGTAATCCATTGTCCTAATATGTTTGGGGACCTTATAGGGGCCATAAAACTTGGGATAGAGCTTCTAGTGGTGGTTATATTTAAGGGAGGTATTCTTATAAGGCAACAGGAAAAGGAGCACCTGATCCCCTTCTTCAAAATGGAAATTTGAATGATGTTGATAAGATTGTTGCTTCAGTCTGTTCTAAGCCATGCCTAGATTATCCTTGAGAGTGTAGAGAATGTCAGCTTGAGTTTTGAGGGTTTTGTCTACCTCATATACCTTAGAGACTTCTGGTAAGTAGGATAGTACAGATGGGGGATTTTGGCCATAAAAAACCTCAAAGGGAGTCATTTGAGTGGTTCCATGATAAGTTTTATTATACCACTATTCCGATAAAGGTAACCATTGGGCCCATTGGAATTGGTGATTTGAATTAAAGTACCACAAACATGTTTGTGATAACTTGTTAACAAATTTAGTCTTACCATTAGTTTTGGGGTGATATGTGGTGCTAAGATTCAATTGAGTTCCTTGGAGCCAAAATAAGTCTTGCCATGAATTGCTAGTGAAGGTGGGGTCACAGTTCGTCACAATAGACTATGGCATACTATGGAGCTTAAATGTACTATCCATGAATACTTGAGTAACTATAGAGGCCTTAAAGGTGTGTTGTAGAGCAACATAAATGACAATATTTGGAAAGGTGATCAACCACAACCATGATGAAAAATTTATTGCCATATTTTGGTAACACTAGAATGAAGTCCATAGAAATTTTAGTCCATACAATTGGTGGAATGGGTAAAGGTTGTAGTTTGCATGGAGGTTTCACTGTCTCTCACTTGTGTCATTGGAAAATGTCATATTCTACCACAAAGGTGCGTAATGTTTCATTCCTTCCTATAAAAATAAACAAGGATATTGAAAAATGAAACAAGATGTTTTTCCCCAAGATTTTAGGGATTCAAAATCCTATTCATTAAGTTTGATACTTTCATATGTTTTTATGAAACCTTGATGACTTGTTGTGGGAGAGGAATACAGTTCAGATAACACCCTTGATTTAATGTCAACTGCTTGGTCAAATAAATACACCCTTTATAGCGAACTTCTTCATTTTCCCAGGTGCAACCTTGATATGTGTGGGGTGCCATTTGAAGTTGTTGGATTATGATATAAATCTTGGGTTCAATTAACCATTCATCGTGGACATGATTCAACTAGTTGATGACTATGAGGAGATTGAAAATAGGGATACTCCCTTTTCATACTTTTGAGAGAGAGCACCTGCTACCACATTCTCCTTGTCCTTCTTATAAATGATCTCATAGTCTTATCCCAACATTTTGGTGAATCATTTTTGTTTCTTGATGGAATATATCCTTTGATCTAGGAAGTATTTTAGGCTACAATGATTTATTTTTATCTAGAAATGTTTTCGGAGTAGGTATGGATGCCAAATATCCACATCATGCAATATAGACATCATATCCTTTTCATAAGTGGGTTTTTCCAAGTGCTTCTCACATATGTTTTCTAGTAAAATCCAATGGCCATCCCTCCGGCATGAGTACTACTTCAATGCATTTACTCAAGGCATCACATTCCAAGACAAAGGTCTTAGTAAAGTTGAGGAGAGAAAGTACTAGTGTTGTAACATTCTTCAAACCCTATAAGGCCTATTCTGCAACATCTTTCTATTTGAAAGAATTTTTTTAAGGCAAGGCTATGAGGGGAGATGCAATTTTACCATAGTTCCTTACGAACTTTCTATAATAACTAGTGAGACCAAGAAAACCTCTTAAAATTTAAAGAGTTTTGAGGCAAGGCCAATCCTTCATTATTGTAATTTTCTTTGGATCCACATGCACACCATCATGACTAACAGTATGGCCCAAATATTCCACTTCAGAGACATCGAAGGCACACTTGGACCTATTGAGAAAGAGTTGATGATCAACAAGTATTTATAATACTTGATTCACATGGGTGACATGGGATTGCCAAGATTGACTGTAGATCAATATGTCATAAAAAAAACAAGGACAAAATGAGTAGAAAGGATTGAAATATTTTGTTCATAATGCTTTGAAAGTTGGAAGGTGCATTGAAAAGGCCAAAGGGAATCACCAAGAACTTGTAATGGTGTTCATGAGTGAGAAAATAAATTTTAGTAATATCCACCACCTTCATGCAAATTTGGTGAAGCATTGAGCACCATTGAGCTCATCCAAAAGGTCATCAATGTCTGGAATGGGAAACTTATTCTTGACTATCAGTTTGTTGAGAGCTCTAAAGCTAGGATAGATGTGCCAAGTTCCTTATTTATATTTAGGACTATAACAATCAGTGGAGAATAAGGGCTCGTACTAGGGTAGATGACACTAGCGGCTAACAAATCCTAAACTATCTTTTCTATTTTATTTTTTTGGGAAAAATGGATGAAAAGATGGGCGTACATTGGGTGGGAGGCTATTGGGTATGAGCATAATATAATGATCATGCTCACCTCATGAGGGTGGTAGTCTTTAGGGAGGTTCAAATATGGATTGGTGTTTGACCAAGACTGAATGCAGGTTAGGATGAATAGGTTGAGAATGTGTCTCAAATGCTTGAATGACATGAAATTGATCCACAATGATCGAATTCCCTTTTTTAGGAAGCTTTTCCGTATGATAGGAACCTATCATCTTTGGAGAGATGATTGCAGTTCTTTTGAAAGTGTAGAAATGTCCCTCCTGCTGGAAACTCATGTATAAATCATGAAAATTCATGGTGATAGGACCTAATGTTTGTAACCATTTAACACCCAGGACAATGTCAAAACCACCCATTTTGATGACAAACATGTGCTTTTTCAAGGAATAATGACCCATTTGAAGCCTCACATTTTCACAATGACCACTACATTTCATAGAACCTCCATTAGCAATCATGATTTAAAATTTGTTCAAAGCATGGATGTAGTAGTGTGTTTCTTGGGCCACACATCAATGAATGAAATTATGGGTGCTACTGCTATCAATTAAGACAAGGAATTTGTGATGTTTGATGTAACCAACCAATATGAGGGTTTGGGGAGAAGAAATACCAGTCAAATCATACATGGATATTTGTGGTTCCACATCTAGCATAACAGACAAGGGAATGTCTTTAATGAATGGATGAAGATCCTTTGGAGGTATATATTTAGCTTCATCATAAGATATGGTCATAAATAATTTTTTCTCCTTACATTTATGCCCTGTAAAATATTTCTCATCATAATTTTCATAGATAACTTTAAGTTGGTGCTCCACCATTTTGGCTCGGGTTAAATTTTGGATGTTGAGGGGTGGAGAGGAAAAAGAGGGATTGCTAAGAGGGGAAATAGTGGGATGAAGACAAGATATAAATGGGGTATTTTTAATTTGATAATTTACCACCTTTTGGGATTCCCAAGCTCTTTGAGAGGCTTCCAACAACGTAGTGGAATGATCCATTTATACTTGTGTAGACAACTCTTCTTTCAGACCACAAATAAATCATTCCCTTAAAAAAGTATTAGACATGCCTTTGGTGCAGATGAAAAGTTTCTCAAAAGTGGCGATGAACTCTTTGGAAAAGTGGCGATGAACTCTTTGGATGCAATATATTGTTTAATATTTGTTAATCATCCCAAATAATGAGTGTCTGTTTCAAAGAATTTATAAAGGTATGAGACAAATTGTGTCCAAGGAATATAACCCCTATGGGAGTTCTTATGCTAGTGCCATCATTTACAATGTTCAAGATCAAAATATGATACATGCACATGAAGCTTCATTAATTCATATACGATTCCATGTAGGGAAAAATGATGTGCCATCGAAGTGATCTAGTATGTGGGGTCGAATCCATCAAATTTGTTGAGATTCACCTTAAGACATCCATGCCACATTTGAGTCATAAGATCATGAAAAATTGGGGTAGAGTGAGGCCTCGTGGGGCTGGATGATTTAGATCCTTACTTTTGGGATGATTGGTCCTACCATCAATAACTCATGGATTGAGGTTGCATCACCATGAGTTTGGACAACTTGTCTAAGAGTGACTCTAGGTTGGTGAGCTTGCCACATATGTAATCAATATTTTGTTGGATAGAGGAGTGACAATGATGTATTTTGAGTTGCAACTCATCACACAAAATTTCCAAATAGGAGACTTAGGTGGATATCTCTATGTCGCGAGTAGCAATAGAGATGTGGGTTCACAAGAAAAAAGGTTACTAAAGAGTGGTACCAAGGTATCATCACTGCATTTTGGGTTTGTTGAGACAGTTGCCTAGTAATGGGATGAACACGTCTACCAAAAAGACTTACTAGAGAGTGTTACCATGACAACCAGTTCGACACAAGGATTCTCTTGAAATAGGTCTCAAATAAGGGTGTGGGTAGGACCCAATTTTTTTTTATTCTTGTGGAGTTTCACTCCTACCCAAATATTACAAATTCTCACTATGACAACTTATGTAGGAAGTGTGTGGACTACCAGTAGGGATCATGGTTTCCAGGGTCCCGAGGGAAAGGGAGTTCTAGGTGGTATATCTCTTTGATATACGTGTAGGGTATAACAATATTACTCGACCCAATTTCTTAGGGTTCCAAATAAGGAGGCTTGACTATACCCTTATCTATACTACTTGATTACCTAGATACTAGAGAGTAATCTTTTCGAGTTCTGTTCTCGATGCACTATAGAAACAAGATGGTCAATCAACTAATCTAAAGTTGGTTTCAAGTAACATAGGGAACTTATGATACACTTAAGGGTACATGGAAGTGAAATTCCATATACATATTTTTCATGATGGGGTACTAATATGGGTTACAAGGGTGTCCAACCATGTGGAACTGCTTGTATTTCCTACATGTATTATTCCCCTACTGCATATTTACCCATTGAACAAATTGTCATTGTGCTATTTGTAGACATCATGATGTGTCTCTAGCCTGGAAAAATATGCTCTAAAATACTGTCTTAGGAAAGTGCTTTGAAAACCACTTGCGGTGTTCTTTATTAAAATTTGAATATTAAGAGAAGTAATAAGAGAATACACCCATATTTATTGTAGAAATAAGACATTTGAACAAAAATAGGTAATAAACAAAGTAGAATACCACAAATTGTTATACCTTTATTGATGAGAGAAATTTTCTCTTGCCTCTTTGAGGGGACAAAATTCAAATGAGCAGAGCTCCGATTACAAAATACTTCACAAGACATTTTATTACATTTTATTACATTGCTTCTACTTATTTATATATTTCTATCTACCTCCTAGGAACTTTCCAGTAGGTAGAACCTTCTAGTAATCCCTCTTACATGTATTTCTTTCATAATATATCTACTACATGGGATTTATTTACTAGAGATGGCCTCAATACATAGCAATCTATCTGTCTACTTAAGGGGGCTAGGGTATTACCCTAACACAAAGTGTTTGAATGCATATAGGGTCCATTACACATGTTTATATAACCTTAATGGTATGTCAGATAAGGTAAATTACACATGTTTGAATAACATTAAACATAGATTATTGAATAACTCTATATTTTCTTAAGTTTGAATAACCTTAATGGTATTAAATATAAACTATTAAATATCTTCTAATAGCTCGAGTATTCTAACGAATATAAGGTCCAATTATTAAATATGCTAGTATTTGCTTATGTTTTTTAACAAATATAGAGTGTAACATCCCTAGTTTTAATCCCCGTAAATTATAATGTAATTGTATAAATGTCAATTAGGATGGTGTGCTGATGGGTTGGGGAGAATATCCCGTATTTATTTTAATATGGTCGGGGGGAGGGGAATGAATTGTATATTATGTGCATTAAAATAATTAACAAAGTGTTGTGGCCGCAACAACCCCCCTTTACTTTTTCTTTTACAAGCGAAAGGAAAGGGTTCCCCTACTAAAATTTCAAACCTACTGCCTAGTTCTATACCGCTTGAGCCTAATGCTTTGTCTTTTCCTACCTTGAGGGAGTTGGGGGATTAATCTTGATTGATGATTATATTTGATGGGTATTTGTTATTCCTTTATATCCGATGATTTAAAATTTCTTCATGATTCTTATTGAACTATGATGTTTCATTGACATTTGTATGATATAATTGATACATTATTTCCAGACTTTGTGTTGATTCCAAAGTGCTTGATGATCCTATGTGGCTGCAAGGTTTGGTGTTCTGTTGCATGTCTTGAATGAGTTTACTGTTGATTATTTCTGATTGATTAATTCAAAATTTTCATCCTCTTGTTGGTATGATATGATTAATATCTTCAACTATTATACTTTCGCATGTAGATATTAATCTTTTGTTTCAAACTCTAAGTCTAAATCAAATAATTGTTGATCCTTGTTTTGACTTGAGACATGGCACATGTAGTTTTAGGACACTCATCTACAACCACCCATGATTGATTGCTAAATAAACCTAAAAATTTCTTCTAAATTGGCTTAAAGGAAGGGAATATACTTTTTATAGTATTGACAAGTCTTCTTTTGATCGTATGGTTGATGTCATTCTTCTGTTTTGTTGGAGCATGTTTGCAGAACCACTTCGTTCGCGTGACTACTCCATCCTTGAGAAGCCTATGGGGGAATCTATTGACCCTTGCCCACAACCTTGACCTTGATTCTTTCCATGATTCTCCCTATCAGGAAGAGAATTATATTGGCTTGCAGTTGTCTCGAGGCCTGAATCCCCCAAGGATTTCAGATCTACCTGTCTCACAAGCCTAGATTCCATGAACCTTTTCAGATTGATCTATACTAAGTCCTTTTTGGTCTTACCTCTTGTCAAAACCTAGGCCTAAGGCCCATTCATACTCTTGATTGTGAGTCCTTGTCATTCTATCTCCTGACACCTGTTATCTATCTGTTGCATGCATGGTGGTCTGATGTGAAGACCTTTTTCTCGACCTGATCGATTCCTTCTCCTTGCGATCTGAGTATGTCCACCCTTTGAGATGTGCATATTGAGTGGAATAACTTGTGATGTACGCCTAGTTGGATTCAATGTCCTATTTCCACTTGTCTCTACTTGCGATGTTAAATCGTCATACAAAGTGTTGTATACTTCACCTTCATTTCTTTCCCTTCGTTGCAGCTTAATCACCACATCCTTGATCGCCATATGCCTCGCTCCTCTCCATAGCGCCCAATTTCTTAAATCTTACCTTATACACCTTTTTATACATTTTGACCCATAGGTGAAAAACCCTAAGTAGAGGAACCCTAAGGGGACATGGAACCTTGACTTGTGTAATTTGGATTAATTTTCTAAATTCTAATTTAATTTATTTTTTCTTTAATTTTGTACATATTTTTTGTATATATTTTTATTTTTATTTATTTTAATTTCAATTTCAATTTCAATTTATCTTTATTTTTAAATATATTCATTTTTCCCATGGTTTTGAAAAACCACATGGCATTTCCCATGGATTTCTCCCATGGTTCCCCCCCTAGAATTACTACAAGTATTTACTTTTACTGGGGGAAAAACTAATTTACATTAAACATTTATTTACATGGTGTAACTTCATTTTTACGTGGGTAAACCATCTAAGTTAAATAAACTAACCATTTAACCATTTAACCATTTAACATGTACATCCTTTTCTAATATGTAAACAAAAAAACAAAAAAAGAAAAACAAATCCAATTTTCATTTTAATTTATTTTATTTTTTCAATGCAAATTTAATTTAATTTTTTCTTTTTAATTTAGTTTTGATTTAGACATTTTAGTTCTTCCTCACTCACAGAAACCTAATGAATTAACCTAGGTCCATCCCCATTGGCCCTTACACGTACTTTATAACATTTCCCATGAGAAATCAACGATCAAGACACATCTCCTTTATTTTAGAGAGACCTTCCTATTTTCTAGGATTTCCTTCCTCCCTTCCCAAATGACATGGAACTTATATTTGAAACTTTACTCCCAATTTCTTTGAAACTTTATTATAATATAATATAATATTTGTTATACCTTAAGCCAATCTCACAGGAAATCTCGATCGTCGAGAGAGTTCGTATGGTTGTCATCGTCGACAATTACCTTTTAATAAGAATTACAACCTCTGTTCCTCCCGACAATGATAACCATATAACACGTTTTAGAGATTTTATATATATATATATATATATATATATATATATATATATATA
>CBVK0100099770.1:12697-23168 GCA_900067695.1 Picea abies | reverse complement strand
CTTTAAGTAAAAAGTGTTATAACATTATATAAATTACTATAAATCTTGGTACAATGTTATAATATTCTATAAATTACAAAATCTCATGTTGTGGTCAGTCGGACTAGTGATACATAGGCATGACTATAAATGTGAACCCGCGAGTCCGCCCACTCACCCTGTCACATCTATTTCATTCCACTATATTTTTGTAAGTATATGACATAATTGTTGGGTGCAAAATGTATATGACGGAAGTGTTGGGTGCAAGATGTATATCACGAAGCAAGCTGGACATGAAAAATGAAAAATAAAAATAAATATGAATAATGAATTGAATAAAATTTAACAAAACATTATCACATATTAATAATGAATACGATATTTAATATATATTTTTTTTAAGTAAAAGGTAGATCCTGTTATATTAAAGCTTCACAAAAAAGAGTATACATGACACATAGTTGCCAGGTGTCCTGCCTGTGTAGGAAACCAGGACACCTGGCTGTCCCACTGTAACAAGCCCAAAAAATACAGAGAGTATAGCACCACCCTGCCCGTAGGAAACCAGGGGGTGTATTCATGTTTAACAATATTCTAATAATGCAGATTCTAATGCTATCCAGGCTAACACCCAGAGGACTACAAACCTGGTAAATTATGACAACAGACATAGAGAAAAACATGCAGACAATAAGACCTGTTAACCGACACTCCCATTAGCATCCTTGGCTTCTTCCTCGCTGATTGGAATTGCAAACGGCTGTGCACAGGTTGGGCATTGGCGTTTGGGAGTGACGTTGGAGTAGGCCGCATAGAGCATATCCAGGCGCTGGCTTACGCAGACCGCTCGGAAAATCTGATCGTCAACCAGACTTCGGACTTCAAAAATGAGCTGCAACTGCTCTGGGAGAAAGAGAGGTGGTGAGGGCGGCCTTGGCCGCTTGTCATCTCTTCCCAGTCATCCTGCATCCTCTTCTCCTCCGATAACCATCTGTGGCTCCTCCTCAATTATGCATGGCGCTGCACAAAGGTTTGAGGAGTCTTTGGCGTAGGGGTTGGAGGAGTCTTTGCCACGGGGTGTTGTCTCTGAGCTGATGAAGCAAGTGGGGTGTCCCAATTATCGGGGACTGTAAACATTTTTCTTTCTGAGAAATCTAGTGGGAGCTCAATGCTCAAGTCTTCTTCCATAATTGTGCTGGGAGGTGAGCCTGCGGCCATCGTCGCCTGTCGTCGTCTCTGCCTGGCTAAGGTCACAACGCGTTTGAAATCCCAGTGTTGTTTCCTTCTAGAGTTGGCTGCATACCAGCTATCCCCCCTGTGGGGCCTCCCTCTCAACCTCGACATAGCTAGAGCAAAGTTCAATGTTGAGTCGCCTAGAGATCGGTTGCAGCTTTGCTGCTCGAGAAGCTGCCAGGGCACAATAGAACTCCCAGGAAGGCTGGTGGGTGGATAAGCTGCGATTAACGCCATTAAAGCCATGAGCTTAATGCTCTGGCTAGCCGGACTGAAGTCACTAGTGCAGGGGTTCATCGGAGGACGCAGGCGATAGGAAATAATGCGCCTCATAACTCGTGAAGTGTGTGGTGAGGGATGATATAAATGGCCTCCCTCACCCCCTCGCCATGTCCCTCGCTCTCGGCGCGTGTCGCCCCATCCAGGGTAATACAATATTTAATATTAATAGTATAGGATAGATATCATTAATTTTACTTTATAGTTTATTTATTAATATTAATATAAAATAGTATATACAAGTATATATTCATTTTAACTCTAGATTCAAGAAGGATCAATTTCTATGTACAAACCTTTATTATCATAAACAAAATCAAAATTCCAAAATTTAAAATTTACATTTAACAACATTAAAAATAATAGTGAATGAAATTTAAATGATTGTTTATATTATTTTTTAAGTAAAAAGTGTTATACCATTATATAAATTACTATAAATCTTGGTACAATGTTATAATATTTTATAAATTACTAAATCTCATGTTGCGATAGGACTAGTGATACATAAGCATGACTATAGATGTGAACCCGCTAGTCAGCCAACCCAGTCATAGTGTCACATCTATTTTATTCTACTATATTTTTATACGTGCATTTCAATTCCTTTGGTGCAATAGATTAATATATATAGTTTTATGTTTATTTATCATCTTATAAAGGTAGGGGTGGAACTTATCAAAAGCATGCCATGTTAAAATAATAGTTTGATTATCTTCAAAAGATGATAAAACCATGCAAACAAGAATCATACTTAAACCAAAAAAGAATGGTCCCAATGATATCATCTAATCTATTTTTTTGATGATTATTTTATAAATATGGAAAATAAATGCATACAAGACAAATGGTTAACCTTAAAAAAGTTCTAACAATGACATTTAAAAAATCAAATATTTTTAAAGTGGAGACACAAATTTAGTTTTAAAAAATTAGTTATTTCATTTGTTTGACAAGTGGAGACAAAAAAATAATTTCAAAAATTATTCACTAATGTAATTTATTCTATTTGTACACAAGCATGTAATGAGGAAGCGGTCGGGATTGATGATACATATGCATGACTAGAACTCGCTAGTCCGCCAACCCACTTATTGTGTCACATCTATTTTATTCTACTATAATTTTATACCTGCATTTCATTCTACAATCTTCCATCTTCTTGGTTCAACTCTGTTCACATTGATTTCTATGTGTTGTATTCAAAATGGTATTACCAAATAATTGTACCAACAATTAAGCTATTTCGAGTAGATTAAATTTTAATTTACTTTTAATTAATTCAACAAATTAACTTTTAATTTTTCAAGTAAATTAGCTTTTAGACAAGACTACGTTGACATACAACACTTGTTTATAAAATGATTTTCTTATGCATTAGGTTTCAATGAAAACAAAAAATAAAAAACATTACCAATATCATTTATGTCCAAATTAAAACAAAAGGGAAAGACATTATCAATATCATTTATTTCTCTATGCTAAAAATGTGCACATGTTATTTATAAAATGGTTTTCTTATGCATTATGTTTCAATGAAAACAAAAGAGAAAGACATTACCAATATCATTTATGTCCAAATTCATGTTAAAAAACAAAAAGAAACAACTAACTATTGAGACTATTTCCATAGAAAATAATTCTAAATAATTTATTGTGATTGAAGAAGCATTTTTACAAGTTCTTGCCATTAATTCTTATGATAATGGTAAACTTACATAATCAAGTAAGAAAATTAGTAAGGAAAAAGAAGCTTCTTGAAAGAGTCCAAGAAATTAGAGCCAAGGAAAGGATAGACATGGTGAATCAAAGGCATTCAATGAGAACCATTCAACTTTGATTATGGAATTAGATGGATGGAATTCAATTGTTTTGATATACTTTGAGTTGGAATTATTAATTCCTATTTGTATCATATATTAATGTCATACTTTATTGTATGAGAGGTGTGTAGTTGTTATTGGATTGGTCAATGTCAGGTAGAGTTTGTCTCTACTTAAATAGCTTGCTTCGAAGTTTCAGGAAGTTCTTATATTTAGTTGAATATTAGAGATTCTCTCCAACTAGTTGGTTTATGTTATTGGTGTGTGGTTGATATATTATTTCAATAGGTTTTTAGTGTACTAAGATAGTGTGTCTATGTTAAGGAAAAGATTGATATATAAATATGAAATATTGTTTGATATAAATAAATATCACTCAATGAAATTTTTATTTGTGAAACAATGTCTACTCTCTCGTTTGCCTACATGGTATCAAATCCAATACGGGAACACTAGAAGGCTACACTAGTTGTAACTCCTATTTTATGATTTTTGGTGTACATAGAGATCCAATGGTCCAAGTTATTATAAATGGGCATAGTGAAAGTAGTTATTTGTTCTTTTGTTTGGTCCATCTCATGACGTTGTTGGATATAGTATGTTAAATTTGTTTGAATTGTTGGTGTCATCCTAGTGTGTGATGGTTGGTGTTGTGTTTATGGCCATGTTTGAGCCACATTTACATGGAGGGCAAATTTTGATCTAGATTGAATGTATGTGATTCAATATACTTTAGCGTGCGGCTGGAGCTTATACAGATCTTGTTGAAAAATAAATTAAAGATAGTTGGTATTTATGCATTGTACATGATAATTGTTGGTTGATTTTCTAGTGAGATCTGATTTATTTGACTATGGCTCACGTTGTGTGCCTATCAAAGTCAAGCATTGAGAATCGATATACTCATGCTCGACTTGCTACCCATGAGCACACCCATGAGTGTGATACCTACATAGATCTATTGCATATAAATGTTGGATAAAGTGAGTTGAGGAGCAACAGGTTGTGTAAAAAAGGAGGGAATCTATTGCAGTTGTGTAAAACCTTATTATTAGAATCACATCTTGCACTTGTGTTTGGACTTTAGGATTTAATAAAATCAAAGAAACATCCAAATGAAAGAAAATGTTTTCATTAAGCTAGCATGTCCGCTAGAATGGTGTTCTTGAGTAGATCTACCTTGTTTTGCAAAGTGCATTTTGGTATGCCTCTCATGGAAGCAATATAGCCAAGGGCTATAAGACATTGTCCTATCTTTATTTTGATGCCTAAAAAGAAAGGTTCTATTCGATTTATGATTGATTTTATCATGGGAAGGGTTTTTGTTGTAGTATATAAAATAAATTAAAAAGTTGTTGTTACCCCTATTAAGTGTGTCAAACTATTGATACAAAACTAGGGTGAAATGTTGAATTCTAGGCATCTTTCTAACCATATAAAGGATTTGAGAATTATTTTGGTAGGGAAATATAGGATGAAGGTTTTATTGTCTTGTGGAGAGGACCTTCGAGGTTATAGAACCAAGAACTCAATCCTAAGTGACATGTCAGTTGGATTGAAGTTCATATTTTTTCCTCTAATGTGGAAAGTCAACTTTGCATTATGATTCACAACAAATGACCTTAGAATGGAACCTTATTGAGGTAAAAAGAAAATAAGTCTTATATGCTTCTATAGGAAAGGTTATTTGACTAGTTGATATGTTTGGTGATATCATGGTTAGATCATTATATCTATTATTCCTTGTACATGATTATGTAGACTTGCGATGGAGTTGGGGGAAGTTTCTTGGATTCAATGATGTTAACTTAATTATTGATCTTAGATAACTCAAGAAGTGTAGTGGTTTTTTTAGAATTAGATGCTCTAAGAAATCATAGGTGAATATGGAAATCCAAGACAAGGATTGGATAATGATGCTAAAGATGTAGATGTCGAAGATGCAAATGTAGATTCCAAGAATGTGAATAGGTGCAAAGGAAAAAGGAGGTATATGGTATTTTTTTCATATGTATCATTATATCTTACCGAAATTTTGTATCATTGCATGATAAATTTGTAATGTATAAGTCATTCCTTGGTCTAATTTATAAGATGTGTTGTAGCTAAAATAAAAAATACAACAAGATGTTTTTTCTCAACCAATTGTTAATTGGTGAAAGACTATATGAGGAATATTTTGTGCCACAAGAAATCAAATTAGAAGGTGCATAGAGTGTAAGATTGACTTGGACACATACTTTATCTAGATTGTTTTCCTAGAGAACTAGTAAACACCATGGTTGGGTACCTAGGTGTCTTGGTAGATGGAAATATGTCAATATGATGACCAATTGCTCAATCTTTAAAGAGTGGTTGATGTTAGGACCTAGAGTATAACAAATTCACAGTCAAAGTATGGTGTACCATTGTTCAACCCAAAGTTACTATTGCTTCCCAATTGGTATGTTTCTTGAGATGGCAGTCTTATAAGTGAATGGAGGAGCATGTACACCTTGATTTAGAGATAGAAGTGATTTTCTATAGTGATTAGCCATTGGTTGGTTATCATGGTAGTTAAAGTGGTAATGGATGTACATAATTCTCATTGGGAAATCCAGGTTTCGATTGCATAATTAATTTTGAGGTGAAATGATGAGTTTGTACCAAGGAAGACAATGATATTTTTCTAGATGTGACAAAGAGTTCTTTCTAGAGTTTGGTCCAAAGGATGCTAGTGACAATTTCTTGTGTTGGTAGTGGAGATCAACTAGTGGTGGATAAATGAGGTAAATTTTGCGTATTTTGTTCCATAAAAGTAGTGACCATATGGAAATGTGAATCATTCCATGTATTTGTAGCAAATCTAGGTTGTTATGTCCAGATCTTATGTATTAGTTATTGAAAATTTTAGATTTTGTACTTAAAATGAGTTCATACATAAATGAATGTTTCTTTATGTTCTAAGAAACAGAGAAAAAATAACAATGAGGCCAGTAGTGGAAAACATCCCCATGATAGTGGAATGCATCCTGATGATGGTAATGTGCAACCCAACCATGATGTAACATCTCTCTCTTGCGCGCACTAAGTGAACTTATTCTTTGAGGACACTTGCTTGCAAGAAATATGGATTATTACACCTTTGACCGTTGATTATTATTATGAGGCATTATGGATGTGATTATATGTTATTTTGTTGTATTGCCTTAGACACGTGATATTGACTTGATTGTCCTGAGTGTGTAGGATTTGGACCTCGAGGATTTTGAGGCATTGATGAAACCCTTGGACTCTGGATCGAGTCAGGGAGTGCGCTATTGGGGTTTGATTATTGTATATATATGACATATGTGCATCTGATTAGATGTTATGATTATGGATTTTGTTCTTACATGATTAATTGATGATGCAGGCTAATGATAGCTTGCTGACCAGACTCACATATGGAGTAGTGGGGTCATGCACAACTGTGAGAGACGTTGAAGGAGAGGTGTGGATAGCAGCCCTGCCACAACCTACTAGCACTCTCATCGTGGCTCAAACTGTAGGTTAACGACTACCTAGTTCGAGAAGACCCATGATGTCGTGAGGGAAGACTGTGAAAGTCACTCACAATGATTCTAAGGGGCATAGAATAAGGCAGGGGACTTATTCCTTAGAGGCCCTTAGCTCCCACAAGATCGCCTGGCGAAGTATTGACTCCAGGGGTTTTTTATGTCTACCAAGTCATTCAAGAGGTGAGTGGCACCCTTGGAACACATAGTGCATCTTGAAGGGAACGTCATGAAAGAAAAATGGAAAGAGGTGAGTGACACCCTTGGAGCACGTAGTGCATCCTGAAGGGCATGTCGCACAAGGGAAACAAAATGAGGTGAGTGGCACCCTTGGAGCACCTAGTGCATCCTAAAGGGAACATCGCTTTGTTAAATAATAAATGAATAAACCTAGATGGCCTTAGAATGAATAATGTGATAAGAAATATTTAAAAACAATTTCCCTAATAAAATGTTGCCCAACCTCGAAAATTAAAATCTAGGTAAGTGATACTTGTGATAAAAAATATATATTTATATGAAAATAAATAAACAATAAAATTAATCATCATTGATCATGTGATGAGAAGGGGGTAAGCAATTCAGTTAATTTATAAAAAAAACTTTTGGGGGATAAAATTTAAAAAGGGGGAAAAAGGGGAAATAATTGTTTTGTTACATATGCTAATTAAAAATTTATTAATTAAAAAGAAAAAGGGAAAAAGTTAATTTTCTACACTTGCCAATATGAGTTTTAAATGAAAAGGGAAAGAGGGAAATTTAAAAGAATTAGGAAACTAGGAAAAAACGAGAAACATAAAGAGAAAGGGAAACATAAGGAAAAAATAGAAAGACTAACTTAGTAAGGTATTTTGCATTTAAGAACTTTCTAAATTGAACTCAATTAATGAATTAGTAAGGGGGTAAGTCATTAAAATGTGTAAGGGAATATGGCAACACCTAGGAGCGATTCTAGGAATGTTTTTAGGTGGGCAAGGGAAATAGGAGTAATTAATTAATTAATTAAATTAATTTATGGTGCAATGAAGGGGATGGGTGACACATGTACGGGGAGGATTTTTCTGAATTAAATTATTTAGCAATAAATTAAATGGGAATTTGGGAAAGAAGTGACATAGGAATTATATATAAAGGAGAGAGGAGGAGAAGGATGGATCTCTTATGTTATGCATAACATTATGCTGCAAAATTTCAGACTTGATTGACTTAGCTTCTGGGAGTTGGGATACCCATCTCGGTGAGGAGTGGTAACCCAACCTTGTGAGGCGAACAGGGAGCTAGCTAATCTATGGTTCAGTGTGTGTGTTCCCTTTGCAGCTTAGGGGGCTAAGAGAGAAGAATAGTACCCATAGCGTTGGCTGGGAGGTACCGGTGAAGTCTCATCGGTCGACAAGCAGGAGTTGCATGGAGCACGTGGGACAACGACTCAGAGAGGACAACTTGGGCTACAGTACGCTTATTATTATTCTGCATGGTAGATTATTATGATCTTATGCTTTCATTTATGTAATTTAACTATGAAAAGAAGGTGTTAGAATTAGCATTTTAATTGAGAACTTAAATTCCCCATAGCCTTAAGCTCGTTGCTTAACTTGATTCCCTGGGCATTCGATCCCTAAATGTTGTGACTGTTCTATTGGTTGTATTGAATTTTTATGAAGAGTTGTTATTTCTACTTCGCCCTCATCCCTAGTTCATCATTCCACACCTTAGCAGTCGGCTAGGAGCTGAATCAATGATCGTCACTTCAGTGCACAACAACCTATAGATTCTAATGCCCTACTTTTCTATGCGTGGATGATGAGCCAAGGAAAGTTGTCAGCCATCTACCTTACTATCTCTGTGTTGATTGATTTGTTGTCAAACTATTAGTCTTTGTTCCCTCTGGTGAATGAGTATCCTTGTGTTTTTGTTGATTCATTGATGAATGATTGATTTTATTGCACCAGGATTTTGGAATTGTTTTACTGTTGAAATAACCATTATAGGCATCTAGAGTTGAATTCATTTTTTTTGTGGGTTGGATAAACCTTTGCTGACATCCAGTTTTTATTTCGTTTGTACTGCTGAATTTAACCCCTTTTACCTGCATTTTAATGTTATAGGACAGTAAATTTTTTGAGAGCTTTATACAGGATTAACTCCTTTATTTACACAATGTTTTTGAGATGTCTCTTTGATATGTAATTTTGGATAGCAAATTTTGTCATGTATTAACAACAATACTATGGTTATCCATATCTTGACTGGTAGCGATTCCTATATCTTGTTAGGTAGAAATACATTAACCTTGCTAGACCAATGAATTCTTCTATCAATGTTGGAAAATGGTTGTCATTTCATTATACAACGAATTTAATACATTTTGAGTGTGACTGCGAATGTTACATATATATATTGGTTGTGATTTTGTTTTTGGATGAGTTTTGTTACAGCGACAATGAAACTCTATGATAACCACAACAATTCTCCATTGACATCTGACTGCGAAATATTATGTTAAAACTCAGCGAAATTCATTACTGGTTTACCTGTGTTATTTTATTCAGCTACTAAACACTTACCTGCATTTTTGTTAATGTACCCAGATTTCCTGCGATTTCATATCTAATTCTGTTATCTTTATCATTTAGTTTCTCTACAAATTTTAGCATATATTGAATGCTAAGTTACCCATATCCATGGACAGCTAAATAAATGCATGTTGTTGTGTATAACAATGAATTCCCATGGTGAATTTTTGATGGCGAATTTCATTTTTGTGTTAGCTATTCTTATGCCTTTGTTTGGTTTTTATATAGGTATATACATTCAATTGAATGTTATAGCTGCGAGTGCATGTACTTTGGTCAAAATACATGTGCCTGTGTTTCTTTCTCTAACTTACACAACAACCTTCATAATGCTATATGCACAACAATTCTGGATGGCATTTCATTATTGAAGACAATAGCATATTGACAACGATTAATATGCATTATTTAATGGTTTTATTAATCGGATAATGAGTTGGTATACATAAAGATTTAATAAACATACATGATTTTGATTGATATTTGTTGAGCGTTACCATTAATGGGCAGTGATAATTAATTTTCAATTAAGCTATGGTTAATTAGACAAGAAGTTAGTATTTATTTCATGTCAGTGGTATCATTATAAACCAACAATATCAAGATAATAGACGACAATGTCATATTAATTTACCATATATTAACTTTTGACATCTTGATAATAGACAACAACCACAATAATAGTCACTCATCGAAAGCTACATTGTGGCTGACAATAGTTTCCCTTAATTCATATCCGTTAGTCAGCGATGCGATGTTAGATAATGACTTCTTGGGAAGTAATTGTATATTCTGTGATATTGATTGCAACAATTTTATTTCTGGTGTGGCGGAGTTAAATTAGATAGCAATTTCTTTTGATAGAAGTTTTGTAGACATAAATTTTATGGACAACATATATATTCGATTTCACTTATTGAATGGTCAGCGATATCTTAGGGTGGACAGACTGTGTGATCACTCATTTAATATCTATCCCTCTAATGTAACTAATGTTGGACCTTGATGCCATGGCTAGGAAGCGTTTCCATTGATAGTATTGATG
>CBVK0100099770.1:0-12687 GCA_900067695.1 Picea abies | reverse complement strand
TTTTTTTTTTTACATCCACTTATTGCGTTCAGGGAAACGAATTCTTTGGTTAATTAGTGATTGTTGGACAGAGCTATAAATGTTGGATTAATATGACTATTAGACATCTTGGTTATTGGCGTAACTTTTGATCTTCTTGCGCAAGCTTAACAGTCGAGAGACTAGTAGTTTTATCAACTAAAACCTTTAATAGCTAACAGAGTTTGGGCGATTATGTGTCTTGCGCCTTGGGTAGAGCTGGAAGGGGTGGTTGGTCATATTCGTTTCACCTTATAGGTTTCCTTGTAGGAAGAAAGAATCCTCCAGTCATTCGTGTAATTTGAATTGAGTGATGTCATCTTGTGTCTTGTCGACTTGTTGCTGGGGTGTGTGGGTATTGTCTTCTTGTCAGTTGTTTTGGTCTCCTAACACATTGGTTTTTCCTTGGGTCTGTGGTCCAGATAGGTTGGGTTGCACCAGGAATATTGTCACGCCTATCACCTGGCAACGACATGATTCTTGATGAGGGGATCATTGCACACCCTCATGGGCAGATCCGAATGATAACTTGGCCATAGTCTATGCTTCACAATGTGGGCGTTGTTCATTGAGATTGATGTTGGCACTTGGTTTTTAATTCCTTAACGCGGTTGTTCTTGCGCATTGTAGAGGTTTCCAATTACCATTAGTCAATTCATTGTATCAGGTTGGTCGATATTGTCCTTTAACTTGTAGGCATTGTCTTTCTTATGTCGAGAGGGTAGTCATTTTTATCTATCTTAGTTTATCGCATGTTCCATCCAGTTGCCTAATGTGATAGTGCGCTGAGTCATTGTGGTCTATTTCCTGATCTATGTGAGTGGTGACCCTCGTCGAGTTGTGTTGTTTAACTTTTGTCGTCATTGCCTTCTTGCCTAAAAAAAAAATGCACTTTTGCTTCACTGGCAGTTGTAACGATAGGGTTCGTTACATATGACATTATAATGGTAGAGCATGTAGATGAGGATTCTTGGAGAGAGTAGGAAAACATGGTAGTTGAACCGATGGTCTTGACTAGTCAACCTGGTAAAGAACATTGTAATGATATTTGTACTAATGAACTACTTCTATTAATAATAACTAACCGTATCAATTAAACACTTTTTGTTATTGTAGTCGATGCCCCTCAGCGACAAATTACACTCCATGGAGAGTACACGACAAGACATACAATGCATCAGAGATTGAATATTCACTAAGCACCAAGAGAGGACCCAACAATTGAAGCAGATAGAGAAATGGATGAGACAATCAACAAATATATGCAAACAAAGAAATAGAAAAAGAAGTGATTGTATATATTATGAGAAACATGTATAATGGAGACATCATTTGATGATAAAATTTATTAATATAAATATTTCTTGCTACAGTTTTTGTTTTTCTACCTTATTATGGATGAATCTTATATGTTTTGTAAGTACAAACCATATATATTCACACACATTCTTTCTTTAATTTACCTCTAATTTGTTTTTTCTACTTTCTATTCATGAATCGTACTATGCCACTTTCAATTATTTTGATGTAATAGATAGATTGGGTATGAGGAAATGAGAGTGATGCAGTGGAAATGAAGCTAACAACTAATCTACTTGTGATGTGGTTGTATAGGCTCCTGCATCATCGATCTCATAGATGCAAGTAATTAGT
The DNA here is from genome assembly GCA_900067695.1 of Picea abies. Taxonomy (NCBI): domain Eukaryota; kingdom Viridiplantae; phylum Streptophyta; class Pinopsida; order Pinales; family Pinaceae; genus Picea; species Picea abies. The sequence goes on along the minus strand of CBVK0100099770.1, from coordinate 11,016 downwards.
ACTCATTTTGTCATTTTAGTTAATGTGTGTGCACAATTGCCAAATATTCATCTCGATACTGTTGATGTCATTTCCTAGTAGTTTTCTTTGATGATAAATTATGTATATTTTAAATATAAAAAAAAAACTTTGTTTCTAATCTTTGTTGATTGTGGTCATGTGCAATAAATTCCAATAGTTGTAGGGTGTTTGTCTCACCTCGAAGATTGCATCCATCCTATATAAACACACATAGTTTCAGGAATTGTGGGGTGTTTGTCTCACCCTAAATACTAGATCTTCCCTAGGAAAATAAATACAGTTTCATAATTCTTCTATTTTTAAATCATTTATATAGTTATGATGCATGGTAAAGTTTTATACAAGTTTTAGTTTGCATTCATATCAAGGTAAGGTCTCCTTTATCAATAGAGGTTTTTAATGTAAACAATTTGTATTTTAATTTTATAATTTGCTTTTGGAAGTCTATGTCAGATGATGCATAAATAGGAAGCATTCCTATTACTAAGAAGCCAAACCTACCTAAGGAAAAAGCTGTCAACTATCAAGAGGTTGAAGAATTTCTAGAAGAAAATAGAAAGCTTCAAGGGAAATAATTTAAAATAATTTCTAATTCATTATGACAATCTACATTTTCTTATAGATGTATATATATAGGATCTATGATGTCATATTTTTTCTAGTTATGCTTTGAGAATAAATTGAAGTAAATTTTAAATCAATCCATAGTTATAAATGAAACTATACATATTTATTGATGCATGTAAGCCCAAACCAATGTATATTTCAACCCTTTATTAAACTTTGGACACAAATCACCCTAGTATATAGTATTTACGGTTTACAACATATCCATGGTCATGAAATTTGTAAAATACAAAAACCATACATATATTTTTCTTCTTAAGGCATGTATTTTTTATCATGCCTTGTTTTCATGCATTTTTATGCATTTTTATGCATTTTTATGCATTTTTTTCATTTACAAGGCAACTTTTAGCCTTTATGAATGACAGATGGGTTTTTGTTTCAAAATGCACAACTAAATATATGAACAGAGGTAAAATGATAAAATAAAAACTTTACAATTTGAACCACTCAATTCATAGGTCATATCAGTCTTAGGCATGCATTTCATAGTAAGATGGTTTTACCCTCCATTTTAAAAAAAGTCTTGAATCTTGGTTCAAGGTAGAAGTCCTTATTCATTTGAAAATGCATTCCAGATAATATATATAGATATATAATGTTATTAAATTCACCCTAAAACTTACATCATTAAATTTGGATTTATAAAGAAGCATGCATGTGCATTTTCATTAGGCCACTTTCCATTGTTTTGGTCTCTACATTTACAAGGAATATTTTGCCTCTTTAACAAAAACACCACTTTGCAAATGAAAATCTAAATATTATAGTTTAAAAAAAAACCATGTATTTCTTAAGTGTGAGTGTTCATTTTTAGATGCGGAGGCTCTAAAAAGATTGAATTAGGGTTTTATGCAACAATTGTAACATCCCGCTTCAGTGCACTGTGAAAACTTATTCTTTGAGGACACTTGCTCGCAAGTGATATGAACTTTTATGATGTTAAAACATTTATCCTTGATTATGATGCGTTATGATAGATGACATGATGTTTTACTTCTTTGACGTAGACAGGTGCTTTTGACTCAGTTTTATTGAGTGTGCAGGGTTTTGGACCTTGAGGATGCAGAGGCATCGGTGGAACCTCCTTGGACTCTGGATTGAGTCAGGGAGTGTGCTATTTGGGTTTATTTATTTACTGTGATATTTCATTGATTTGATGATATGATGTTGACATGTTCTGACATGATTGCTGATGATGCAGGCTGATGATAGCTTGCCGACTAGACTCACATATGGAGTAAAGGGGCCACACACGATTTCCAAAGAGGTTGAGGGAGAGGTGTGGACAACAGCCCTACCACAACATACTAGCACTCCGGCCATGGCTCGAACTGTAGGTTAACGATTACCTAGTTCAAGAGGATCCACGATGTCGTGAGGGAAGACTGCGACAGTCGCTCACGATGATTCTAAGGGGCATGCAATAAGGCGGGGGCCTTATTCCTTAGAGCCCTTAGTCTCCCATAAGTTCACCTGGAGGAGTGTTGACTCCAGCAGTTATAGATGTCTACCAATCAGTCAAGTTGGCGAGTGGCACCCTTGGAGCATGTGGTGCATCCTGAAGGGCACATTGCGTGAAAGAAACACAAGTTGGCGAGTGGCACCCTTGGAGCACGTGGTGCATCCTGAAAGGCACGTCACGCAAAAGAAACATAAGTTGGCAAGTGGCACCCTTGGAGCACGTGGTGCGTCCTGAAGGGCACGACGCGTTGATGTTGATGAAGGAACAAACCTAGATGGCCCTAAGACATTTAACACATTAAGAAATTCTTAAGCTACTTGATGCAGGAGCATCTCTCCACATCAGCCAGCCAGCTAGCTAGCCACGTCAGCGCACATGCATTCAAAGGATGAAGGGAGGCGAAGCCTCATTTAATATTTGTTATGAATGTAATTTAAATACTTAAGTTGTTGAGCTGGGAAGCCATGCTTTTATGCAGGCGTTAGGTGGATCAGCTTTAATGCTAGATCGGCTGAGATCTAGATCCAGATGCAAGACTAGACAACCATTTATTGTAATTGAATAAGGTAGGTAGACCTGGAGGGAAGTGCTCGATGAGCCCCTCAGTTAAAAGATATTTTTCATATCTCATTTTGAAAGGTAATGGTTGTAGGAGAGGAGCCAGAGAGAGCTCGAGGAACACCATTGTAATTTCAGGCATTTGCCATTGTTAATATAATAGAGAAGTTTTTCGTGCATTTCTGTGTTGAATGGATGTTTGTGTGTGTTCTTTTATATGCTGTGAATGTATGAATGTTATGTTGATGCATTTGCATGGAGTTGTGTTTGATTTTAGGGTTCAAGGTCTTTGAGGCTTCACACTAGGAGGGTGCGACAGAATGCTGCGGGTTCTGAGATCCGTGCACAGGAGGATGCACTTCTGAAAACTGTGGGTTCAGACAAAGACGTGCTAAGGCACAAGACTGGAATCATTGACTCAGGAAGAAGACATGTGAGGTTGTTGAACACCTCAGGAGGCAAGGCTGTGTAGCTGAAACACAGTTGCAGACAAAACTTTGCTGTAAGTTCTGTAGAGGCTTTGCCAAGAGGGCATTGAGCGTATGCGTTGCGGTGCATTTGAGGAAGGACTCTGTTGTGAGTTAGAAGAAGCCAAGATCACTTCGGTTCTGTGAGAGCTCTTCCAGAAGGGCATCGAATGAGTGCATGGGTGCACAGAGGGCACCCAAAACTACTGAACGTTCTGTGGAGAAGGTACTCTTCCAAGAGGGCATCGAGTCAGTGTGCAGGTAGGCACAACAGAGGAGAACTCTTGGAGTTATGTAGTTGAAGGAAGAATCCACTGAAGGATCTTCACTGGGTTGCTGAACACCCAGAAAGACTCAACAAAGGGTTGCTAGATCAGACGGATAAGCTCAGGAGGTCAAGTGCTTTCATGCTTAGAGTCGATTGTAAGGAGTCCAGAGGTGGAAGAAATCTTTGGAGAGTTCAAAGTTACCAAGTTTAGGAGGGACAGTGTTTTTACGTGCACAATCGAGAACTCACAGTCGAGGAGTTTGCAGAGAAAAGAAGACAAGGCAGAGACCTTGGAAAATCTAAATTCCCCTAAGTCTGGGAAGAAATCGTGCAAGCTTAGGAGAGAGAAACATCAACTGTCGGATCATCAGAAAGAGAGGATCTGGAGCATTGATTTTCACATCCAGGAGGCGTATAGGAGTGAGTGAGAAGAAGAAGTCATATGAGCCATCAGATCTGGAACAAAAATCCCATCAGCTGTTGGATTGGGAGGAGTAGCGCAGAGTTTAGCCTCTAGAGGAGGAGCGCACAAGGAGAACAGATCTGAGTCATTAGATCTATGGAAAATACCCGACAGCCGTCAGATTGGATAGAAGCTGCACGGGGTTTAGCTATCGGGATATCGGCCATTGGGAAATCAGGATTCCTGAGGTCGTGAGAACTGAGACATCATAAGTCTCACTGAGACATCATAAGTCTCTAAATCTCGAAGAGATCTGAGCCATCCGTTGGTAGAGGACACGTGGCAGAGATCGAGTGCTCGTCGGTACTATGGTGCATCAGGAAATCCACATTCCTGTGGACAAGGCATCGGGGATATCTAGGTTTAAAACCTCAGCATAATCTAAGCCGTCCATTCAGAGGGACAGGTGTCAGAGATCCGAGGAGAGTCGGTATAGAAGTCATCGGGAAATCGGAGTTCTTGAGGGCAAGAGAATCGAGACATCGAAAGACTCGAAATCCCAGAGGAATCGAGACCGTCCATCTGGAAGGACGCATGGGAGGAGATCGGTGCCATCGGTGAAAGTCCCAATAGGAGGTCATTCATCAGCTAATTAGGAATCGGAATATCGGAGATCCCGGGACCAAAGGATTCGTGCATTACAGAATCGCGATCCGTGATTTCCCGACTAGATCTGAACCATTCATTTTGGAGGACATGTGTCAGTGGATCTAGAAGAGTCAGAGTTCGAAGCATTTGGGATTTTGAAGGTAAAAGACTCGTGCACTTTGAAATTGCGATACGCGATACCTCGATCAGTGCGGGCCAGCTGTCAGCACAACAACGAAGGAGGACAGAGCCACAATAGGGGCCAGCTGTCAGCACGTCGACATTTCGATCCCATCAAAGAATCGGGAGTTGTAGGGACAAGGAGTCCATATATTGTGACATTAAAAACCCCAAAACCCCGACAGGGTAAGGTTGGGGTCACGGGTGATGGTCACATTGGCTAGGAGCTATAACCAGAAGGGCTAGCGTGGAAAAAGGTGCGTTGGGGATCGAAGGATCGTGGATCCAAGGGACGTTTGCAATATGACATCGCAAACCCCGAAACCCCAACAGGAGTATATGACAGGGTCATATAGTAGCGGTCACGTGGACCAGGGCCTAGCTAGGAGGGCTAGTGCATAAAGGAGCATATTGAAGATCAGGAAATTGGGAATCCCAGGGACAAGGAGTCCACACCCTTTAGTATCGCGATAGGGAAAACCCTGATGAGAGTTTGACTGTGTTCATATGGGGGGCGGTCATTTGGTGAGAGTATAGCTTGAAAGGGCTAGCGCGAAAGGTGCATCGGAGAATCAGAGATCGGGAGTTGGAGAGTACAGTGACTCTCGACAACAGGAAGTGTAAATCCCCAAACCCCGATAGAAAGTCGGAGATAACCACAGTAAGGTGCTGAAGGCCATGACAGGGTGAGCGAAGGGAACTGTGGATTGGGTCATTGGGCAGGGATTCCACTCGGGAATCTAAAGAGCCGCTTCGTCTCAGCAGAAAGGGGATTTTCCCTCAAGAAACTCTCATCGGTGTTTTCCCTATCGTGATACCAAAGGGTGTGGACTCCTTGTCCACAGGATTCCTGATTTCCTAATCTTCGATATGCTCCTTTATGCACTAGCCCTCCTAGCTAGGCCCTGGTCCACGTGACTGCTAATATATGACCCCGTCGTATACTCCTGTCGGGGTTTCGGGGTTTGCGATGTCATATTGAAAATGTCCCTTGCATCCTCGATCCTCCGATCCTCGACGCGTCTTTTTCCACACTAGCCCTTCTGGTTATAGGTCCTGGCCAATGTGACCATCACGTGTGACCCCAACCTTACCTCGTTAGGGTTTCAGGGTTTTCAATGTCACAATATATGGACTCCTCGTCCCCGCGACTCTTGATTCTCTGATGGGATCGAAATGTCGATGTGCAAACAGCTGGCCCCTATTGTGGCTCTGTCCTCCTCCGCTGTTGTGCTAACAGTTGGCCCCCACTAATTGGGGTATCGCATATCATGATTTCAAAGTGCACGGGTCTCTTACCTTCAAAATCCCTGATGCTTTAAACTTCGACCCTTCTGGATCCACTGACACGCGTCCTCCAAAATGAACGGTTCAGATCTTGTCGAGAAATCGCGGATTGCGATTTCGTAATGCATGAATCCTTTGCTCCCGGGATCTCCGATATCCCAATTCCCGATTAGCCGATGAGTGACCTCCTATCAGGACTTTCACCGATGGCACCGATCTCCTGCCACGCATCCTTCCAAATGGATGGTCCTGATTCCTCTGAGATTTCGAGACGTTCGATGTCTCGATTCTCTTTCCCTCAAGAACTCCGATTTCTCGATGACTGCAATACCGACTCTCCTCGGATCTTTGACATTTGTCCCTCTGAACGGACGGCTCAGATTATGCTGGGGTTTTTAGCCTAGATATCCTCGATGCCTTGTCCACAGGAATGTCGATTTCTCGATGCACCATAGTACCGACGGGTGCTCAATCTCCGCCACATGTCCTTTGCTAACGGACAGCTCATATCTCATCGAGATTTTGAGACTTATGATGTCTCATTGAGACTTATGATGTCTCAGTTCTCACGACCTCAGGAATCCTGATTTCCTGATGGCTAAACCCCGTGAAGCTTCTATCCAATCTAACGACTATCAAGTATTTTCCCCAGATCTAATGACTCAGATCTGTTATCCTTGTGCTCTCCTCCTCCAGAGGCTAAACTCTGCACTACCTCTCCTAATCCAATGGCTGACGAGATTTCTACTCTAGATCTTATGGCTCAGATCACTTCTTCTATGCACTCACTCCTATACGCCTCCTGGATGTGAAAATCAATGCTCCAGATCCTCTCTTTCTGATGATCTGATGGTTGTTGTTGCTCTCTCCTGAGATTGCAAGATTTCTTCCCAGACTTAGGGAAATTTATATTTTCCAAGGTCTCTACCTTGTCTTCTTTTCTCTACGAACTCCTCGACTGTGAGTTCTCGATTATGCGAGTAAAAACATTGTCGCTCCTAAACTTGGGAACTTCAAACTCTCCAAAGAGTTCTTCTGCCTCTGCACTCCTTGTAGCCGGCTCTATGCATGAAAGAACTCGCCCTCCTGAGCTTATCCATCTGCTCCAGCAACCCTTTGCTGAGTATTTCTGGGTGTTCAGCAACCCAATGAAGATCCTTCAGTGGATTCTTCCTTCAACTACAGAACTCTAAGAGTTCTCCTCTGTTGTGCCTACTTGCACATTGACTCGATGCCCTCCTGGCAGAGTACCTTCTCTAATTGAGAACTCACAGTCGAGGAGTTCGCAGAGAAAAGAAGACAAGGTAGAGACCTTGGAAAATTTAAATTCCCCTAAGTCTGGGAAGAAATCGAGCAAGCTCAGGAGAGAGCAACAGAAACCATTAGATCGTCAGAAAGAGAGGATCTGGAGCATTGATTTTCACGTCGAGGAGGCGTATAGGAGTGAGTGTGAAGAAGAAGTGATATGAGCCATCAGATCTGGAGCAGAAATATCATCAGCCATTTGATCGTGAGGAGTAGCATAGAGTTTAGCCTCTAGAGGAGGAGTGCAAAAGGAGAACAGATATAAGTCATTAGATCTGGGGAAAATACCCGACATCCATCAGATTGGACAGAAGCTGCATGGGGTTTAACCATCGGGATATCGACCATCGGGAAATCGGGATTCCTGAGGTCATGAGAACTGAGACATCATAAGTCTCGAAATCCCGACGAGATCTGAGCCGTCTGTTAGCAGAGGACACGTGGCGGAGATTGAGCACCTGTCGGTACTGTGGTGCATCGAGAAATTGGCATTCCTATGGACAAGGCATCGGGGAGATCCAAGTTGAAAACCATGGCATAATCTGAGCCATCCGTTCAGAGGGACAGGGGTCAGAGATTTGAGGACAGTCGGTATAGTAGTCATCGGGAAATCAGAGTTCCTGAGGGCAAGAGAATCGAGACATCAAAAGTCTCGAAATCTCTGAGGAATCAGGACCGTCCAACTGGAAGAACGCGTGGCAGGAGATTGGTGCCATCGGAAAAAGTCCCTATAGGAGGTCGTTCATCGGCTAATCAGGAATCGAGATATCAGAGATCCCGGGAGAAAAGGATTCGTGCATTATGGAATCGCGATCCGCAATTTCCTGACAAGATCTGAACCGTTCATTTTGGAGGACGCATGTCAGTGGATCTAGAAGGGTCGGAGTTCGAAGCATCGGGTATTTCGAAGGTAAGAGACCCATGCACTTTGAAATCGCAATACGTGATACCCTGATTAGTGGGGCCCAGCTGTCAGCATAGCAGCGGAGGAGGACAGAGCCACAATAGGGGCTAGCTGTTAGCATGTCGGCATTTCGATCCCATCAAAGAATCAGGAGTCGCGGGGATGAAGAGTCCATATATTGTGACATTGAAAGCCCCGAAACCTCGACGGGGTAAGGTTGGGGTCACAAGTGATGGTCACATTGGCCAGGAGCTATAACTAGAAGGGATAGTGTGGAAAAATGTGCGTCGGAGATCGGAGGATCGCGGATCCAAGGGACGTTTGCAATATGACATCACAAACCTTGAAACCCCGACAGGAGTATATGACGGGGTCATATAGTAGCGGTCACATGGACCAGGGCCTAGCCACGAGGGCCAGTGCATAAAGGAGCATATCGAAGATCGAGAAATCGGGAATCCCAGGGACAAGGAGTCCACACCCTTTGGTATCGAGATAGGGAAAACCCTGATGAGAGTTTGACTACGATCATATGGAGGGTGTTCATATGGTGAGAGTATAGCTCGGAAGGGATAGCACAAAAGGTTTATTGGAGAATTGGAGATCGGGAGTTGGAGAGTATAGTGACTCTCGACAATAGGAAGTGCGAAACCCCGAACCCCGATAGAGAGTCGGGGATAACCACGGTAAGGTGCTGAAGGCCGTGACAAGGTGAGAGAAGGGACCTGTGGATCGGGTAATTGAGCATGGATTCCACTCGTGAATCTAAAGAGATGCTTTGGCTTAGCAGAAAGGGGATTTTGAATGATCATGTGGATGGGCGTAGGAGACGTCTCGTCATCAAGTGGTATCAGAGCAGGAACTTCATCTGTATATTTTAGGTGAAGCAAGAGGAAAGAAGAAGAAGATAGAGTTGATGAGGACTCTGTAAGGACTTGTTTGTAGGTAGGCAGTAGTCCATAGACAATCAGGGAGACTGTAGGACGATGAAGCTGGAACACTCAGGGATGCAAAGTGATAGCAAGTTTGCCAGGAGAGCAAACAGAGGTAGAAATAGGGCTACTGAAGGCCATAGGTATGCTGGGAGGAGAGAGATATGGAGCCAGGAATATATAGATGAGGAGCTCGCAGATATAAGGAGAGAATTGGCGAGACTCGAATTTAAGCTGCGGCAGGAGAAGAAGATGGTTCAAGTATGTGAACCATAAATTAGAGAAATTCTCGATGATGAAGAAAATTGAATTGTGATCAGGTGAGGATCTCAAGGAATGTCAGGAGGGAAGAGAGGAAATTCCATATTTCCAGGTGGGCAATGAGTTGAGATCAGCTGAGGATCTCACGGACTGTCAGGAGGACAGCCAGGGAATTTCACATTGCCAGTTGGGCAATGAAAGGAGATCATTGCGGGATCTCGAAGACTACAAGGGGGGTAGCGGAAGCATCGAAGACTGTCAGGAGGGCAGAGATGAACATTTGAGACCATTTGAGGGTCTCATGGAGAGTTCAATTCAGCAAGGAGTGATGATGAAGATGGGATCAGTTCATCTCATGGTCTGCCAGGGAAGCAGCGGGAGCATCCCATATTGCCAGGTGGGCAGGGATGAGCAGATGAGACTATCTGAGGGTCTCATAAATTCAGAAGTGTGTTGGAATCAGCCAAGGGAGCTGACGGAGCGAGTAAGCTCAAAGGTGGATCAGCAGGTGTAGCTGACAGAGGAGGAAGATCAGGATGATATTCTGATGATTGGGGGAATTGGAATATTCCTACCATGTGCCCAGAAGGAGGCAGAAATTGGTGTTGTAGATGGTGCAACAGCAGAACAGTTACAACTGACGATGACTGTCAGGAAAGAGGATGAATTGGAGCAGACATTTGAGACTACCCAAGCGGATGAAGGGAAGAATGAGCGTTCTAAGGAACGACTCAATGATTTCAGCCAACGAGCTGAGAGCGTTGTAGAATTGGAGCTAAAAGAAGAAGAAGAGAGTGAACATTCCGAGGAATGGATCAACGCATTCAGCGACGAAGTTGAAGAGACTGGAACGTGGGAGTTTGCAGCAAAAGAAAAAGAAGAAGGAGAAGACAACATTTGCTTTGCTGATCTGTGGGATCAATTTGAATCCCTAGAAGAGAGGGTAAAAGTGCAGAGTGTGCACATCCAATAGGTGAATTTGGAAATAGATGAAGAAGGCATGGGAGATCACGATGATCTGCCCAATGGACAAAAATTTTTGCAGCCGAGGAGACTACAAAAAGAGGACCAGCCACTGGAGCAGCTGGATACAATGATTGAGGAGATCATGGAGTTGATGTTGAAGTCAGTAGACACTACCAACAGGGAGAGGCTGAGCAGAAGAGAAACAGCAGCAGCAGCAGCGCAGCAGAAGCAGCAGGGGCAACAGGATGGAGTGGATGAGAAGCTCCAGATATTTGTTTGGGATCTAGGAGGATTTCCAACTGCTTAGAGGGGAAGCGCATGAGTAGGAGCTCATGATTTTGTAGCTGAGGAGTATGATGCAAGAGCATCTCTCCACATCAGCCAGCCAGCCAGCCAGCCACATCAGCATGCACTCATTCAAAGGATGAAGGGAGGCACAACCTCATTTAATATTTGTTATGAATGTAATTTAAATACTTAAGCTATTGAGCTGGGAAGCCATGCTTTTATGCAAGTGTTAGGTGGATCAGCTTTAATGCTAGATCGACTGAGATCTAGATCCAGATGCTGGACTAGACAACCATTTATTGTAATTGAATAAGGTAGGTAGACCTAGAGGGAAGCACTCGATCAGCCCCTCAGGTAAAAGAGATTTTTCATATATCATTTTGAAAGGGAATGGTTGTAGGAGAGGAGCTAGAGAGAGCTCGAGGAACACCATTGT
>CBVK0100099769.1:0-19704 GCA_900067695.1 Picea abies | reverse complement strand
GTGAGCCGGACTTAGCTCACGTTTGCAAGTGTGCATAAGGGCGACAACAGTTCCCTTTATTGAAACCTCTTTGATTGTTATATTGTGGACCCCCCGCTTCTGCTACGATATTCTTCTCCTGAATCTTGTACATATCTTATGTGTGTTCCCTCATCAATTTGAACGCGCGACAATCCTTTTCTTCATGTCCCATAGACTTGCAAAAATTGCAAAACTTCCTGGTTGTACTATGATACTTCTATAGTAATGGACACTCAGTGGGATGATGGACCCATTTCTTACATATCTCACAATACCCCCTCTTGGTAATGGATTTGGTGCTCCACTTGCTAAATACTACGTGAATGTTAGGAATTCGTCCTTGTGATGGCCTTCAATTCTTCACTTGGTACATCAAACTTGTTCTCGTTTATCCTTCCCTTGGTAGGTTCGGCCAGTTGAATCTCCAACGTAGACAAGTTATGATCATTGTGATCATTGTGATAGTAGCTTTATTAGTTATGATCATTGTGCAAAGATTCAACATGAGATAAAACTAACCTACTATGCAACCATACATAATTCATAATCAATCACATTAAAGACACATGACACAGGATTTAATGTGGTTCACTCAACTCTAGGCTACGTCCACAATGACTAGCTTATTTATTATTCTTGTGTTCAATGCTTTAGGCTTGCACACTACGCTTACATAGATGTATTATGAACATCTTCCTTTTCTCCTAGTCTAGTCGCTCTGCAATGCAAGCCTCTCTCTATCTCTCTCTCTTTGCATCGTCCCTCACATTCATACATAGATTCCTCTCTTTCACAGACTAACCACAGTACTGAACACAACAAAATAGAACTCAACAAGTGAACCCCTAATCTACCAACCCATTACATATTTATACATCAAAATCTAGGGCTTAAAATCCTACTTAGTTCCTCCCAAAAACCCATTACATTGCATGGCCAAATTAGTTAATTGGCTATTCGAATGCTTTCTCTTTCTTTTTAATCTGCATGTTTCTTTTATGTTGTTCTTCTATTTTAGGAATGTCAGGTTGTCATTCTTTTGTCATGCTTTATTCTCTCGCTTTATTCTCTTGCTTTATCCTTTATCATCTTTATTCTTATGTTTTCTTTATTCTCGTGTCTGCGTTTTGTCTTGCTTTTGCGCACTGTCCTCCTAGATGCACTTTAGTTGCGCTCTCCCTAGCTTTCCTTCTTATTTCATGCACTTTTCCTGTACTTAGGATTTTTCCCAAAACTGTATCAAAACTGCAAAATTGTTTCCAAAGATTCATGTCCAACATTCATGCTTAGGTAGAAGTTCCACTTTATCTTCAACTTGCAAATACTCTAATAAATTAATGGCAAAGGGGCTTGGAAAAATCATGCATCACAGATGAAGGACAACACACCCTCTACAAAGGCACCCGCAAATGAGACTATACAAGCCCTTGTATGTCACGAAACCTCATACCTAGAAGTTTAACACTATCCACCTGATACCCACAACATGACTTAGAAAGGATTGTCATTGGAAACATCCCCTACTTGAGGAATTGGTTCACCCAATAGGGCATTATGACACCCCTCCAATATCTAAATTTGAAGAATTGCATAGGGTCTTTAAACACTTGCTTAATTTGAAAAGGTAGATTTGATGCTCATGTTTAGATGGCTCTTGTATTAAATGTGATTTTATTTGTCGTGATATGAGGACAAATTAATTTTCTTAGACCTTGTATAAATAAAGGTCATGACATTTCATTTTATCATAACATAACACTTGAGAATTACATATGTTTTGACTGAAATTTTTTCCCCTCTTCGGAAAATCGATATATCTTTCTCTCTCTCTTGTTATTTGGATGCTAGTACTTATCTCTTTTGAAAGAAGTGGTGCACTATCTCTCTTGGATGCTTCTATTTTCTTTGTGAGGAGGATGCTTGGTAAAAGAGGGTTTTGTCTTGCTATCTAGTGGAATTGGTGAGGAATTTTTTGCATATTGCTAGTATTTCTTCTTGTTTCATGGTTGTTAATGTTCAAAACCCTTGGAGGAGTATAAAGACATACACCCTCTATCAAGGTCCATTATTTGTTTTGGAAAAACAACTTAACAAGGTTGTTAGGATGAGTAAAAATGATTACACCCTCCTAGATTTACCTTGTTAGTTTTGTTTTCCCTAGGGAGTAAAAAGGCTTACACCCATAGGGAGGTAACACAACTAGATTTTGCAACAAGAGACCCCATCACCCAAATAATAAAGGCACTAGTCTAATTTCTTATGATAAATAAAATCATTTCATTGGTATATGTGAATTTTGGAGATATTGCATTTGTTCAAGTTGAAATCACTTTTACATGCTATAAGCTTGCTTGAGCCACTAGAGCATCCAACTCAGCCAAGTGATTCTTATTTATGTTATAATTTAAAGCTACAACCATTATGGCTGCATCAAACCTCTCTCTAATCATCTTTGTCACTTTTTCTACCACTAAAAATTACAAGTAAATAGTGTTAATTATTCTTCTTGTTAAGGGCTTTCATTCGAGTGCTTTTCTTGTCAATTTCAATGGCTAGAACTTGCTTCTATAGAAAAAAAATTCTACAACCACAAGGATGCCCTAATATATGTTAAATTTGGCAGCATCGACAGTCATTTTCCAATGAGAGGCCATATGGTCCACCCTGAGGCTAGCCAAATAGATTTGGAGAATCAACCAGTCTTGTTAGGTATTGACAAAAGCCAGGGGGAACGTACAACCTCTGTGAGTCAAACCAAATGTCAGGACGAACAAGATGCTATGTGAGTCTAATGCAAAATTCAGGGGGAATGTGCAACCTCTGTGAGCATAAACAATCTAGTGCAAAAGTCAGGGGGAACGTACAACCTCTGTGAGCATAGACAGACTAGTGCAAAAGTCAGGGGGAATGTACAACCTCTGTGAGCCTAGTCAAGCCTTGTGAGGCATGAGAAAAAGTCAAGTCATCTAGAAAAAGTTAGGTTGAATATAAAATTCCTATGAGCTAAAAACAAATGATATTCCTAATATTGCAAAAGATATAGATGTATTGATCTAGTGCATTGGCACGTGTAACATTATTCACCATGAAGAGAATTTTGAATTCCTTGTAAAGAGTCAAGTTGTAACTGAAGTCTCAAGTCTAGTTCTATTTTAGAACTAAAGTGTAATGCTGAGTCGTAACTGAAGTCTTAATTCTAGTTCTATTTTAGAACTAAAGTGTAATGCTGAGTTGCAACTGAAGTCTTTAGTCTAGTTATATTTTAGAACTAAAGTGTAATGTTGAGGTGTAACTGAAGTCTTGAGTCTAGTTCTATTTTTGAACTAAAGTGTAATGATGAGTTGCAACTGAAGTCTTAAGTCTAGTTCTATTTTCGTACTAAAGTGTAATGTTGAGTTGTGACTGAAGTCTCAAGTCTAGTTCTATTTTTGAACTAAAGTATACTAGTCTCAAGTCTAGTTCTAAGTTCGAACTAAAATATGAAGCTGAGTTATGATTAAAGCATGCAAACAAATTACTATTTTGAGCCTCTCCTCTTCTCCTCTTCAGCCTATATAAGTAGAGGTTGACCCCTCTCTTCAACATAGTTTGATATGCAGGTTAAGGGTGAAGCAATAGAGGTGCATATCAGTGATAAAGAGGTAGCATACCAAAGAAGCATATTAGTGTTGTATATCAGCAATAGAGGTTGCATATCAGAGGCGTATATCAACAACATATCAATGTTATATATCAACAATAGAAGCAACATATCAGAGGTGTATTTCAGCAAGGTCTTTGTCAGGTCAGAGTCATCTTGGCAAGCTCTTTAAGAGAAAAACATTCATGGTGGATATTTGTAAGTGATCTTACATTATTAATGCAATAAAGTAATATCGTTTGCTGAGGTTTTTCTCCCTGTACAAGGTTTCCCCAGGGTATATGTGTTGTTGATGTCCATGCTTACTTATTTACATAGTTATTGCTATTCAGATATGATTTGGTATTGTTGAAGTGTATTAAGATGGAATCAAAGTATTGAAGAAAATAAAAGAATTAATCCGCATAAGAAATCAAGCTCATAATTTAACATGGTATCAGAGCTTAGGGTGTGTTAAATGTGTTGAAGTGCAGCAAAAAATACACACAAATCCAAGCTAGCTTGATTAAGTTTTCAGTGTGAGGTCCATGGCATCCTCCATTTCAGTCAAGGTCGAGGATAGGCTCGAAGGAGCTTGCAACTTCAATATGTGGAAGCTCCGGATAACAAATATCTTGCAGGAGCATGATCTTGAGCAGTATGTGACCACAATGGTGGAGGAACCCACGAATAATGCAGGAAGACCAACCTTCAGGAAGATTCAAGCAAAGGCTAAGCAAATCATCTTTGACTCAGTCAAAGACAGTATAATTCCTGCCATGACTTTGTTAATCACTGCCAAGGACTGTATGGATACCTTGGTGAATTTGTATGAGAAACAGGCTCCAAGTCAGAAGAGGACACTTAAGAAAAAGATTAAGTATTTGAAGATGGAGAAAGGTGAATCAATGGTATCTTTCTATTCCAGGATAGCCCAAATCAGAGATCAACTTTTGGTCACAGGGGTGACAGTGGACAATGATGATTTAGTGCAGTCCATTTTTTACGGTCTTCCTTCTTCATGGGAGACATTCTTATCCAGTGTAAGTGGGAGAGAGATTCAACCCACGTTTGAGAGGTTATGGCATGATTGCCTCAAGGAGGAGAGTCACATAGCTACCGGGAGTGAGCCAACGAAATAAGAGCACTCAACTTTAGCATCAAGATTCAAGGGAAAGAAGAAAGACACTTTCCAGAAAGGCTCTCAGAGGAAGACAAACACCAAAGGTACATTCAAGGAAAGAATATTGATACATCTAAGATTAAATGCTTTAGTTGTAATAAATTGGGTCATTTTGCTAAAGATTGTTTGTTTAGAAAGAAATATCCAAGGATAGGGAAACATCATTCCTCAACTCTTGAGGATGATGAATCCAAAAGAAAACAGAAAATTCCTTCTAATGACAAAGAAAATAGAAAAGAATATTACTTGGTTTCAGCCTTATCCAATTCATCTTTCACGGGGCCGAAAACTTGGTTAGTAGGTAGTGGTGCATCAAAGCACATGACAGGGTACAAGGAGATCCTCTCATATTTTGAGAAAAAATATTTTGCAAAGCATGTTGAGCTTGGGGATGGAAAATGTTACAAGATAGAGGGAGTAGGCTCTATCTCCTTCAGATTGGAATCTGAGGCTAGACTTCATGTTGATGAAGTATTATATGTTCCAGGGCTCAGGAAGAATCTACTATCAGTTGCAACCCTTGAGGACAAGGGGGTGATCTTCAAGGACATGAAGGCACTACTATGGGCTAAAGGTAGCCACTTAAGTAGAACAAAACCCCTCAGAACTCGCAGTGAAGGACTGTATGTCCTGTCAGGACAATCAGTCCATGCATTGGCTCATGATGCGACTAGCTCTAGCAAGTTGTGGCACAAAATACTTGGGCATCTTCATTACAAATCTCTTCCAGATCTACAGAACATGGTATGTGGCATGCCCTCTATTTCTCTTAGTAAAAATGAAATTTGTAAGGGATGCATGCTATGTAAAAATATAAAGAAAGAATTTCCTAGTAGTGACAACTGAGCTCAGGGCATCTTAGATCTGATTCATTCTGATGTATGTGGTCCCATGTCATCTCCCTCACTCAGTGGTTGTTTGTATTATGTCATTTTTATTGATGATTACTCAAGAAAATGTTGGATATATTTCCTTAAAGCTAAAAGTGACACATTTGATAAATTCAAAGAATATAAAGCTTTTATTGAAAAACAGACAGGGAAACACATTGGAATCCTTAGAACAGACAATGGAGGAGAGTTTGAATCTCTCCAGTTTGAGGATTTCTGCAAGTCGGCATGAATCAAGAGACAATAGACCGTGCCATATAACCCCAGCAAAATGGAGTTGCTGAGAGGAAAAATAAGACAATTTGTGAGGCAGCGAAAGAAATGATGTTTGACCAGAATCTGTCAAATTCTTTATGGGCATAAGCTACCTCCACTACCATGTATATTCAGAATAGGTGTCCACATGCTATCTTGAAGGACAAGACTCCTAAAGAGGTCTTCTCAGGGATCAAACCTGGAGTAGGGAATCTAAGGATATTTGGGTGTCCCGTGTATATATGTCCCTAAGGAAAAGAGGACAAAGATGGAACCCTCAGGCAAGAAAGGGGTTTTTGTGGGGTACAGTGAGAACTCCAAGGCTTACAGGATTTATGTACCAGGTCAGAGGAAAATAGAGGTAAGTAGAGATGTGACTTTCCGTGAGGAAGTCGTATTTAAGAAATCCAGAGAACTTCAGTAGGAATCAGAAGCAGTTCAACCAGCTTCACCCTCTTCTGAAAATGAAGAGTCAGATGATAAGAGGGAGGAACCTCGTGAAGGACCAAGTAATGAGCCCGTAGAACCTGCTGAAGTGTTAGAAAGAACTCTTGAAAAACCTCCATCCAAAAGGAAGCCAGGGTGACTTAAATAAATAGTGTAGGAAGCAGAAAGGATAGCTACTCCCAAAGGAACTTTCAGGGAAAGGAAGAGGCCTCATAGGTTTGGAGGCTATGTTGCACTGATGAGCAACATTAGTGATGGCGAACCTTCTTCATTTGAAGAAGAAGATAAATTACAAGTATGGAAGGATGCCATGCTTGATGAATACATGTCTATTATAAAGAACAATGTTTAGGACATTGGACCGAGGCCAAAAGACAAATTAGTGGTTTCTTCCAAATGGATCTATAAGATCAAACATGCAGTTGATGAAAGTGTAGAAAAGTTCAAAGCAAGATTTGTAGCCAGAGGCTTCACTCAGAAAGAAGGAATCGACTACAAAGAGACATTTTCCCATGTAGCCAGGTATACCTCCATTCAAACTATTATTGCTTTAGCTTCCGTTCTTGGTTGGAAGCTACATCAGATGGATGTAAAAACAACATTCTTGAATGGAAAGATTGAACATGAGGTATTTGTGGAACAACCAGATCGTTTTGTACTGCGTAACAAAGGCACTCATGTATGCAAGCTAAGGAAGGCCTTGTATGGTCTTAAGAAGGCTCCTAGAGTTTGGTATGATAGAATTGATGGCTTTCTTAAAAGCCTGGGCTTTCAGAAAAGTGATGCTGATGCAAATCTGTACTTCAAGGTAAGAGGTAACCAACCTGTTATACTAATCTCGTATGTTGATGATCTCTTTCTAACAGGAGATGAAGGGCTAATAGCCTGGTGTAAGATGGAGCTAACCTCAGAATTCGAGATGAAAGACTTAGGCTTGATGCATTACTTCCTAGGATTGGAAGTGTGGCAAAGACATGGCGAGATATTTATGGCACAAGGAAAATACACAGTGGATGTACTAAAGAGGTTTTGTATGATGGATTACAAATCCATGTCCACTCCGATGGTTACCAACTTGAGGAAGCTGCATGATTCTGATACAGGTTCAGATTTGGTGGATCCCACCATGTATAGGCAGCTGATTGGATCATTGATGTACATGATCCACACTAGGCCAAATATATGCTATGTAGTGATTTCAATGAGTCAGTTCATGACTGAATCGAGACATAGACACTGGGCGGCAACAAAGCACATCTTGAGATATCTCAGAGGGGCTATTAATTATGGTCTGAGATATACATCCAGTGGTGGTTTATTTTTGCATGGGTATGCAGATGCTGACTGGGCAGGAAGTCCAATGGATTGAAAAAGTACTTTCGGATACTGCTTCAGTTTAGGATCCACTATGATCTCTTGGTCAAGCCGGAAGCATGGATCCATTGCACAGAGTACAACAAAGGATGAGTACATTGCAGTCTCAAGTCTAGTTCTAAGTTCGAACTAAACTATGAATCTGAGTTATGATTAAAGCATGCAAACAAGTTACTATTTCGAGCCTCTCTTTTTCTCCTCTTCAGCCTATATAAGCAAAGGTCGACCCCTGTCTTCAACACAGTTTGATATGCAGGTTAAGGGTGAAGAAATAGAGGCGCATATGAGTGATAAAGAGGCATCATACCAAAGAAGCATATTAGTGTTGTATATCAGCAATAGAGGTTGCATATCGGAGGCCTATATCAACAACATATCAGTGTTGTATATCAACAATAGAAGCAACATATCAGAGGTGCATTTCAGCAAGGTCTCTTAGGTCTTTGTCAGGTCAGAGTCATCTTGGCAAGCTCTTTAAGAGCAGAACATTCGTGGTGGATATTTGTAAGTGATCTTACATTATTAATGCAATAAAGGAATATCGTTTGCTGGGGTTTTTCTCCCTGTACAAGGTTTCCCCAGGGTATATGTGTTGTTGATGCGCATGCTTACTTATCTACATAGTTATTGCTATTCGATTATGATTTGGTATTGTTGAAGTGTATTAAGTTGGAATCAAAGTATTGAAGAAAATAAAAGAATTGATCCGCATAAGAAATCAAGCTCATAATTTAACAATATATTGTTGATAACACCATTTTTCAGACCTCTTTTACCATAAAAACTTGTGTCTAAGTGTTGGGATATTACTTACATGTTTAGTGCTTTATTCCCCAATAATTATTTGGTGTTTTGCATTGTTAATTGTTCAACTATTGACATCTTACATTGTTGACATGTTCTTCTGCGATTTTTGGATAACAAAGCTTCTTGCTTGTTCCCCCTTGATTCAAGGCTTGTATATCTATCTTGTGTCTTGTTTCGAGCAGGTTTAACATTGTCTTGTAGGTACACCATACTTTTTCAACCATCCTTCATCAACAAGACTCTTCTCCAAGCCTTATCCTTCTCCAAATCTGACCTATAGGGGTTTTCACCATCATCTTCTCACTTTCCATCTGAATCCCCCTAGGGTCACCGGGATTCCCCCCTTGTGGTGATTTATCATCACTAAAACAAGGGGAGTGTCTATCTAAGGTGAAAGTGGGTGGGTACTCCCATAGTTGTCACAATGTTGTGGTTTGGGTCGAGCTTTCCCCAACCTACAATTTGTGCGATAACAATGAATACATAGAGTAGTAGCCCATGCTGCAGTATTTCCCTATGCAAATGTCATTGCTTGGATTCTCAAGCATGTATACTTGGAGAACGAATACATATGTAATGCTATGGAATAACCCATAGCTTCATTCCAGCCAACCAATATGGAAAATTTTTACCTTTTAGAGAAGGGAACCTGGAAGTTTGATGAAGAAATTCTCGGTGGATTCAAGTGCATGGAAAAAACATTTCTCAACATCTGGTATAAACTAGATAAATCATTCAAACACAGACCGGTTGATATCTTGTTAGCAAACTTAATAAAGTCGATTGCAATCGTTAAGGAATCCAATCCCAGAACATTTTCAGATTTTCACATGTCCTCGTACCTTCTGGGTATCATCTACATGATGCATCAATATCCAAAGATGGGCTGGGCATGACAACCAACAAACCTAGCCTTCCACATCTACTACAAAGTGCTCTGGGAGCATAAGTATAGGACAAAGTACCATATGATATGTGACCACTTCCTGGCCCCATTATATAAGTTCATTTTTTGCATGCCAACCTTGTTCATGACTGATAAGGCATTGGCGATAATCAGAAGGATAGGGGACTCGTACTTAATGGAGCATGGCATGTACATCGAAATATACAGAGAAACCAAAGCTCCACACTTGCTCCCCATATTTATCGTAGACAAAATGGTGCTCTAATAAGTGGCCTACCAAACACTGATCAATGGAGTTGGGGCATTGCTCTAAAGCGATAAGAAATATATTTGGTCCCCACTCCCATTATGGATTGGCTCCTACTTGTTCGCAACCACCAAGCAAGATTAGGATGAAGTGGATACATTATTATCGTACCATTTTAGAGAAGAACAATTAAGAAGGAATGACCCAAATAAAGTGGTCAAGGAGCATTGTAATAAGTATAGTGTTCCATGGGAATACACTTTAGCCACATGGGAGGAAGTGGAAGTCCATTGTGGTGCTAGGACATACAAGGAGGTCATTGCTAGAAGACAAGGAAAGGCCCTAGGGAGAGTCATAGATGAATAAAGAGCCTGCGAGGAAGCTCGAAAGAAAGAAGAAGAACATGCAATAGAAAATGCATCTATTGCAACCACATCTGTGCATTCTAGATCAATGGGAGAAGAAGAAATAGCAGTAGAAAAGAAGAGGATAAATAAATAAAGAATCCATAAAAAGAAAGATGTCGTAGAAAATAAGAGGAAAACCAATGAAGCCAAAGCCAAGGAAAGATTTGATGTAGCGGCAACAACGACAACAACTAAAGAAGAGGAAGAAGAAAAGGTAGCTACTAAGAAAAACATAGAAGGTGTGGTCGAACGAAAAGTGACAATAGAGAAAGTAGCAACAAAAGCTACATAAAAGGCAATTGTGGAAAATAAAGCCACAAAAGAAGTTGCAACTATGGCGACAGAGGAAAATCAATGAAAGAAATATGAAGAAGTTGAGAACGATGACACAATACCAATGGACACCGATATCCCGAAGATATCAACGGGAGGTCCCAACAACCACACTCAATTCAACGGGTTGGATCTGGGACATCATACTCCACATAAACCAAGCAAAATACCAAACTTGAAAAAGTTCAAGTATGAAAAATTCACTGGCCGCATAGTACAACAAGAAGTTTGAAACATCCCGGTCACATGAGGTAATTCATTGTCGATGCTCATAGAAACTCCAGTGACAAATTTTTTTAATTATGATCCTGTTGACCACCTATTTCAACTAGGGGGTCAACTCCATGTACCATGAATATATGCACCTGATGGTGCTACCAAGTTGAAGATTTGTTGGTTCTACAAGGTAGTTTTGGCCTTCAACACTTATCTTTGTAATTGGAATTTCTGCTCCCCTGCGTGGGATAATAATGTAATGGGTTTGTAGGGATCATAGTTTAGGTCAGTTTCCTAGGACTTCATCATTAGAGGAGTCCCTTTCACTGATTGTTTTTTTCTTTAGGTTATTAATTTGGCCTAACCAGCCTTATTAATTTCCCTTGAGTTTTTCACTCCCACAATAATTCTCCAAAGTGGTGAAATACGTTCTAATGATCGAGCCCATGGGGTAGATAAGGTGTATGAGTGTTGTAAATGACCATGCTAGACATTTCCTAGAGTCTTGCATAATTCCATTAAGTTTTGATAGGATTTTTTAAATAATTAAAATTCCCGCAAACTGAGGATTTTTAATTATTTTTGATGTAAAATGTAAAAATTGGTCCTTGGGGATTTTGTATAGGGGTATGAGTACTCAAATAAAATGGTTCATGAACCCCTACACCCTTGGACCAAGTCTCAACTCATTTGGACAAGTTTTGCTAGGTCATTTTCCATGAGGAGTCTAAGTCAGTCAAAAATCAAACATGTAATTGGCTTAATTAAAATAACCAAATTTTGTAAAAGTCACAAAAGTCACGAGAGAGAGTGGGAAAAGTGTCCCAAATGAATTTCCTAAGTTGGGAAAATGATTTCCAACTTAAAAATACCCCCTTTGCTTAGCCCACAACCCACATTGACCATCTCCTTAGAAGAGGGGCGTCCCCCTTTGCTCAATATTTCATGAAAAATTAAAAATACTTCATGCCCCCCCCCAAAACTTTCTCTTCCTGAACCTGAAAGGGTGTATAGGAGGAGAGTAAACAGATTAGCTCCTCGTAGGCTCCTTGATAGTCTTGGAGAAGAAGCAATCTCTGACATACATCACTTGTTTTCAGATAATAACCCTACAACTGTTAATACTACAACAACTAATTCTAATGTAACCATGAGTATGATTTTGAGGCCTTTGAATTTTGTAGCAATCCAAGGGGCTCCTCACACAATTTATGACAAATCCATTGAGAAGTTGCCTTGTTTTCCAGGAAATAATGTTGCTAGTGTCAACTCTCATGTGTTGAATTTTGATCTATGTATATTGAAGTATTGTCAAGGTCATGATGAAGAGGACGTTAAGATGACATTGTTTGTATACTCTTTAGAGGGGGATGTTGCAGAGTGGTTTTCAAAATTTGATCCCAACAAGTTTAGCACCCTAGCCGAAATAGTGAAAGCTTTCAAGGAAAGGTGGGGTGATCAGAAGGAAAATAGATTTTTACTAGCTTCCCTTAGTTCAAGTCAGAAAAAGGAAAATGAAACTATGGATGAATTTAACAAAAGATTTACTGACTTGGTGAAAAGTCTCCCTACAGATATAAAGCCTTCAAATGATGCAATTTTGATTTATTATATGGAAGTTTTTCAGGGGGAAATGAGATATGCACTAAGGGATAAGGATCCTCAAACAATTAAGGATGCACAAGTTATGGATATGAGGATTGATACGAATATGCATGATGCTAGGAAATCTAATATTCTCGGTTTTACTAGAGGGACTTCTTCCCAACCTTATGAAGAAAAGAAAAAGAAAGTTGAGAATCAAAGATATTATAATGATGGCATTGAAGAACTCACTCAATTGATTAAACAAATGGAGATTAATCATGCTAATCAATTGAAGGAACATGTTAGTCAAATGAATGCCATGCAAAATAGGTTGATAGCCATGGAAAGACGTCAAGCTAGTAGACCCCAACATACGCCAAATTACAATTGGCCTAAGAGACCTCCTCCCCAATATCAGAGACCACCAAATCCATTTGAAACCACTAACTGGTTGATCACCAAGTTATTCCTTATTGTAGACCTTGTAGACAGTTTCATGAGGAATGAACTTGCCAAGTCTTCCTTCACCTGTGTGATGAGATGGGACCTTATAGAGCAGAAAATGAACAAGTTAATATGTTTGGTCATGAGTATAATGTTGGCATGTATGATTGGATGGATTTGATGGAACATAGAGAGGGGGTAAGTTGCATGAATAAGTGAGCTGAAATGGCTAGATATAGAGGCATTACCTACCAAAGGTATGAAAATAGAAGTCAAGATAGCAATCAAGCAAACATTCCCAAGGTATCCCCAACCTCTCCTAAGTCAAATGTGTATGCAAGCTCATATTTAAATATTGACTTAGGAGGATGGATAGGTAATGCAAAGATGTTGGTGCCTGTGTCAGAAATAATGAAGATTCCTGCTCAGAGGGAGAAGCTACTCAGAGCCATAGAAAATCCTTCTCAAAATAATGTTGGCATTCCACCAACAATAGATTATCAGGATGCCCCGGTTATGTTTCAGAATATGGTCAGGGGAAATGAAAAGAATAGACCTTTTTACCTATCTTTGTTCATGAATGATTTTATTCTTCACAATTGTATGATTGATTCAGGAGCTAGCTCAAATGTTATGGCTAAGAAGGTAATGGAACAATTGAACTTAAGAATATCTAGACCTTACCATAACATTTGTGCCATGGATAGTAAAACGATTCAAGTGCATGGTTTGATTAAAGGATTACAAGTACACTTGGTTGCATTCCCAGACATCATGATTGAGATGGATATTGTTGTGATTGATGTACCTAATGCTTGGGGTATGTTGCTTTCTAGGAAAACAACTACAGATTTGGGTGGTAACCTGCAAATGGCTTTAACTTATGCCACCATTCCAACTCCTAATGGTTCCATGTTTAGATTGAATAGAGAGTTGGAAAGAAAGTATCATGTGGAAGATCCTAGGAAAATGGATAACAAAGTTGTGTATTGTGAAGTAGAGATGGGGTATTATGAAATATAGTCTAATTCTCTAGCATCTACCAAGATGAAATGTAAAGATGAACTCCCAAATGTTTGTAATGTTTGGGACACCATGGATTCTTTTGATGGGATTTTTCTTTAAGAAGATTCAGATAAAATGAATAATGTTAAAACTCCTTCAGAATTAGAAACAGAGTTAGATTTTTCAGTTGAAAATGTGTCATCAACTCACCAGTTATCAGAAGAATCAGTTAGATATCCAGAAGAATGGTATGGAATTTTGGGGCCAACTCCTCCTTGTGTTTTAAAAATTGGAAAAATCAAAGGAAAAATAAGTGACACAAGTCTGGTAGAAGATCATAAGGATGATAAGGTTAGTAATGATAATGTGAAATACACCATCCTTATGAAGAGGTATTCCAAGCATTTCAAAGAAAAACCGAGTTCAAAATCTTTTCACTTGGCACCCATGCAACTTCATCAGAGTGGTTTTAAGGAGGATTATCTCAAAAGGTCGATAACTAGAAACAAGGGTTCACATGAGAACATTAGAAAACATGATAAAGTGTATCAGTCTTCCAACAACTCATATCAGCCAATTGCACGACATAAAGTCAAACATGCTAGTGAGAGGATCCACCTTGAAGCAATTTTTCAACATGACCACTTGGTGTCCTAAGGGACACCCTTTTGTAACGTATTTCTAACCCTTCTCCTTTTCTTTCAGTTTTGTATTATTTCATTTAATTGTATAGTTATTTTACTTATGTTTTATTGTATCATAGTTTCATTTTGCAATTGTTGTACAATAGTTATTTCATTATGTAATTATTGTTTATAGCATTTTATTTATTCATTGTATACATGTATTTATGTTGGGTATTGGTGAGAATTTTGTTTTGTAGATGTTGGATTCTCGTACTCTCTCCTTCCCAAGTGAAGATCAAACACACGTCCCCATGTGGCGCCAGATGTTGACCACCTATTTCAACTAGGGGGTCAAATCCATGTACCATGAATATATGCACCTGACGGTGCTACCAAGTTGAAGATTTGTTGGTTCTACAAGACAATTTTGGCCTTCAACACTTTTTTTTTTAATTGGAATTTTCGCTCCCCTGCGTGGGATAATAATGTGATGGGTCTGCATCGATCATAGTTTAGGTCAGTTGCATAAGAATTCATCATTAGAGGAGCCCTTTCACTGAGTGTTTTTTTTCCTTGGGTTATTAATTTGGCCTAACTAGCCTTATTAATTTCCCTTGAGTTTTTCACTCCCACAATAATTCTCCAAAGTGGTGAAATGCGTTCTAATGATCAATCCCATGGGGTAGATGAGGTCTAGGAGTGTTGTAAATGACCATGCTAGACATTTCCTAGAGTCTTGTGGAATTCCGTTAAGTTTTGATAAGATTTTTTAAATAATTAAAATTACTGCAAACTAAGGATTTTTAATTATTTTTGATGTAAAATGTAAAAAATGTGGTCCTTAGGGATTTTGTATAGGGGTATGAGTACTCAAATCAAAGGTGGTCTTTGGGGAAAGAGACCACAATGGTCTTTCCGATCTTGTGGAGTCATAACCCCCATTATTTTTGTCCTTCTCTTTTGCAACCAATGATGTATTTTATTATCATTCAATGTTTGATTACAATTTATATTTGTCATCTTATATCCATTCATCGTGTACATACACAACACTGTGTTAGGGATCAAATCTAGGCTATTACATTCCCCTCCCCCTAGATTTTTCATCGTCCTCGGTGCAGATCACCATTATATATAGTTACAACAATTTTTTTTAACATCAAAATGTAAAAAAAAATGCAGATATGCCTTCCACATTGCATCCTCTTGCTCCCACATTGCTTCTTCAAGGTTACAGTGAGTCCATTGGATCTCCTGCTTCCCTATGACTCTTTTCCCAAGTGTTAGCACCATGTAAATTTGTTCAGCTGATGAATCAAACGACATGGGTAACTGTTTCAACCACCTTTAGAGCTAAGGCACTAGCTTGCTCAACTCAGAGAGGGCTCTCTCGTGTCACTTGATATATCTTTGGCATTCGGTGGCTAGATTTGGTATGTTTTCGGGGTTTTTATAAAGTTGTTGGCCAAGAAGAGGAGGGACACTCAGGGCTATGGAGTCAAAATCATGAAAGTGAATGAAAACATTGATTGGCTTGTAGAACTCTCCAGAGGATAAAGGCTAAATGAGACAATGAATTTGAGTTGTAAATTGAAAATTGCATAGTGTAAGAGGAAAGGGGAAAAACAAGTAATTGCATCAGAGCATTAAAAAATGAATTCCGAATTAGTTAGGAAGAAATACACACAATTTAAATTGTTTCAGCCGAGAGCATCAAGAGATGAATTCTAGGCTTTTAACTCTCCAATTTAAACAGATGGAAATGTAAATGGAATAAAAGATCACATGAAATAAATACAATGAAGGAAGACAAAACTCATATCACCACCATTAGAATCTTTTCATAGAGACTTCAACAGCTTCTGCATGTATATTCAATTCAGTTCCAGAAAATTACAATAGAGTTCAGAACAACCAGAATTGTGCCCTTGCACTTATGCCTGCCACTAATTCATTTAGAACCTATATCGTTTATACAATTTCGAGTTCCTTTAGTTAGAAACTGATTACAATAGTTGAACTGAAACGTTTCAGCTTCTACAATGATTACAAATGACATTTTTCAAAAAAAATGTTTCATGATCCCTGCAGATTCTTCTGATGCTCTAGCTCCTCCTTCCTCTGCCACGTTCTCTTTGAAATGTCACTTATACCCTTTCAAATTTAATTCCATTTATCCATATTCTCATTAAATATTTGGGAATAATATATTTGAATAAAATAATTCCCAAATATTTTTCTATATTTTCTATCCTGTAGAATTAAATTATTGCATAATTTAATTTATGCCTGTGGTTTTTAAAACCATGTCTTGTTTTTCCCAATTCACCATTTCACTGTAAAAAACATTTACTCTTACTATTTCCATGTGAAAAACATTTACTATGTTATGTTTTTTTCCAACTTACTGTTTCACTGTGAAAAAGCATTTACTGTGTCTTGTTTTTTATTTATTGTTACTATTTCCCTGTGAAAAACATTTACTATGTTATTATCCAAGTTTTCGTTTACGCGCATCTTCCCATTTAAATCTTTTTCATGGAAATAAACATTAATTTCTTTAATTTGTAAAACTTAAATCTTACCTCTGTAAAACCTTTTCACCGTGAGGAGGAATCTCATTTATTAGAAATTCCATAATTGTTGTTGAAATGCACTCTTTGAAAAATGCCACACATTAAACATATGATAAATGTTTGCATTTATTGTATCAGACTTGGGCGGGAGTGGTTTAATCCAAAGTACTTTTACCCCCGATATGCACCACGTAAAAACACTATGTATCTAACACTATGTATGTGCGCCCTCCATTTGAATTTTCCACATTATAAATTGAGATTCGTGCCCATTTAAATATTGGATTAAATATTAATATAAATATTTTAATATAAAAATATTTATAATAATAATAATAAACCATTTTTTCTATTTTCTAAGGACTTTGGGCATATGAGGCTTAACACATGACTTTGTGGATAGGATAAGGGTGCTTAATAAAAGGAATATTTTATATTTTCGATGGGAATATGAAAATAAGGGTAAAAATTAATGAAGTGATGGAACTAAGGGATTTAGATAAGCATATAGGTTTGGGATATTTGCTAATTTTTTTTTACTCATGTAGGACATGACTATTTTAGATGAGCAGTTGAGTGACGGATTTAGGTGATGGGAGCTTGACAAAGCTGGTGAAAAAGTTTGAAAATCCGAGTGGAAAAATAACACAAGGACAATATGCTTTGGGAAAAATTAATGCAAATTAGCAGGTGATAACATAGGCTCCTATTGGGGATGTTATCCTCCCTGCGAGGTAGAAAATAACAGTAGACCACGTGCTTGATCCATTGGGTTGCTCCCAAAACATGTGTGTGTATCCTGCTCTGACCTGTCACCAGTGTTTGCTGAAAACCAAACTCTACACACTGCTCTCAACTAGATACTGAACACTGAATACACTGCTAAAATCTGACTGTACATACTACTAGAAATCCAAACTGAAAAATGCTTGACCAGCAATCTTATTTGCACACTCCTATCTACTCTAAAACTGCTGAAATGAATACTCAATCAAGTGATGCTAAAGTGCCAATGCAAACAATCAAGCAATTGGCTTCCTGATTTTTCTCCGCTCACATCTTTCTTAAGCAGGTAGACAAATGTAAACGATGGCAGCTGAAAACAAAAGTTGAATCCAAAACTTGAGCTTATGAATGAAACAAACTCCTCCTTCACTGAAGAGTGTAATAGGATGGCCACAAAATCTTGAAAACCATGAAAAATCATTTCTTCTTGATGAGGAAAAATAGAAAGACAAGCCTCTTTCATAAGTGTTTGTTGCCCTTGCTCTATTTCTTCAGTTCTGAGAACATTTTCAAATGAAATGACAGCAATAGATTTGTCTACTTCTCCATGCATCTCAAAAAAAACATTCATACATTCTTGAACATTTTCAAATATGACAGCCATATTATGTGCATCGAGACTATCCTCTTGTTCATCAAACAATTCTAATTTGGTTTCATTAAACTTATGTAAATTTGTTTGAGGACTGTCATTTTGACTTTCAAATGAATGAATGGAAATAAATTCCTACTCATAATCTTCTTGCAAAGGTGAAAAGCTAACATCATGCACTATTTCACCGTCTAAATTTCCCATGGATGCATTTTCAAAACCATGATTTTCAAATGAATCAAATAAAACCACTGCCTCTTCATTATATTTATGTATTTTTTATTAAAAAGTGGCATACACTGTTTTGTTGCTTTCCTGAAACTCTACGTCATTTGTTTGTTCATTGCTTGAAGTTTCCATAGATGCAGTTTCAAAATCCTCATCCATGTCTAGGCCACTTAGAATTTGAACAACCACATCATTCATATGGGAAGAAAGACAACCTGGAAACACTTTGTCTCGTTGAATATCTTCATCAAGTTCAAGAGAAGGAAAATGACTTTCAACAACAATTTATTGACCAGCTTCACCTTCAACCAAAGGAGGGGATACTATTTGTTGTTGGGATGAATATTCATAAAGGGATTCTATGATTTCATCATTCATACACTCTTCATCACCAAAAACATTTTCAAAGTACTTATGAAATGTTCACAAAATTCACAACAATCTTCAAACACCAAGAATGAAGGATTAGATTCTCCATAATGCTTAAATAATGTTATGTGGAAATCCTTAAGAGAGTATAAGTTGTCTGGTTTTAAAACTTCATACCATAATCTTGCTTTCCCCTCTAGAGTAGCCATAAACATTTTCATCAAACAATCCTCATGAAATTTAATCCCCAACTTACATATTTGCATGTGAAATCTAATCAAGTGCAAGGCATCATCATTTCCTTTCCCATCTTCGAATTTAGGAAAATACTTTTGCCAATTTATGTGAGGAATACGATTTGGAAAGCCAGGAATATGAGATTGATTCATTGGAGCATACCTTGCAGATATTGAACTCATATTTAGACAGTGGAGTCACCAATGATGTTTTGGAAGTTGGATTTTTCATTGAGAGTGGAGTCGCCAGCGAAAATTTAAATTTCTGGATTCTTCTACCAGTGGAATCACCTTCAAATTGATTTTTTGATGTGTGAAGTCACCAGAGTAGGAATACAACCAATATGTGCCTAAATTTTTGCTGCTCTCAGACCTTAGAACTCAATCATGTCGTTCTTTACCAGGGAAAATTTTTCAATTTCGTCCCCGACAACGACGCCAAAATGTTAGCACCCTGTAAATTTGTTCCACTGATGAAACAAACGACAGGGTAATTGTTTCAACTAGCTTTAGAGATGAGGCACTAGCCTGCTCAACTCAGAGAGGGCT
>CBVK0100099768.1:270-23178 GCA_900067695.1 Picea abies | reverse complement strand
ACGGTCACTGACTCTTCTTCATTTTTCCTCTTTAAGCTCTTGCTGTGCGCATTTTCTTCAAGGCTATTCCTCCTGAGCTTTTATCCTTCTTATCCTACTGTCTCTACTGTTTCCATTAATGACAACAACCATCACTGCATTCTATCCACTGAATTTGCCAACACAATTTAAATTAGAAAGCTCTTAATGGTAGATAATTTTTCTAAGTTTGACTTTCCACTTTTTCCCTTATGTTTCCCCTTTTTCCCGTTTTATGTTTACCTCTTTTCCTAGTTCCTAAATTTTTAGATTTTCCCTCTTTCCCCTTTTTAATTAGAACTCAAAAAGGTAGGTGTGGAATTTAACCCCTTTTCCCCTTTTATCATTCAATTAGTATTTTTTAAATTATCTCAAGATAAAACAATTAATTCCCTTTTTACATTTTATATCCACAGATTTTACTTTTTTATGAATAAATTAAATTTCTTACTCCCTTCATGTTACAAGATTTAACGAAGATCATAATTATTATTTAAGTTGTTTTTATTTTTATTATTATTTTATTATTATTATTATTTTATTTTATTTAGAAGACAAAATTTTACCACTAGCGTAATTTAGACCTAGGCCTTAAATTTCACACTGGATGACATTTAATTAGGGAAATTGTTTTAAAAATTACTTAACATGGTATTCATCTTTGGGCCATCTAGGTTCATCCCTCTATCATCAACACACGACATGCCCTTTAGGATGCACTAGGTGCTCCAAGGGTGCCACTCGCCTCATATGTTCCCTTGCACGATGTGCCCTTCAGGACGCACTACGTGCTCCAAGGGTGCCACACGTGCTCCAAGGGTGCCACTCGCCTCTTGACTGACTTGGTATACATCAATAACCCCTAGAGTCAACACTCCACCAGGTGACCTCGTGGGAGACTAAGGGCCTCTAAGGAATAAGGCCCCTCTCCTTATTGTGTGCCCCTTAGAATCATCGTGAGTGACTATCGTAGTCTACCCTCACGACATCATGGATCCTCTCGAACTAGGTAATTGTTAACCTATAGTTCGAGCCACGACAGGAGTGCTAGTAGGTTTTGGCAAGGTTGTTGTCCACACCTCTCCCTCAACATCTCTTGTAGTCATGTGTCACCCCTTTACTCCATATGTGAGTCTGGTTGGCAAGCTATCATCATCCTGCATCATCAACAAATCATGTCAGAACATATTCATATCATATCTTCTAGTAAAATGCACTAATATCACAATCAAACAATCAAACCCCAATGGCACACTCCCTGACTCGATCTGGATTCCAAGGGGTTCCATCGATGCCTCTGCATCTTCGAGGTCCAAAACCCTGCACACTCAGTAAAACTGAGTCAATAGCACTTATCTATGTCAATGTAGTAAAACAACATATCATCAACCCATAACGCCTCATAATAAAAATCAAAGTTTTAATAGCATAATAATCCAGATCACTTGCGAGCAAGTGTCCTCAAAGAATAAGTTCGCTTAGTGCGCCAGAGAGGGATGTTACACTAAAGAGCAGATAATCCTCAAAATAAGTGCTAATGGACAGGCATACGCCACCACAGTTCAAGAAACACAAAGAGAGGCCAAAAGTTGGGGCCTCAAAAAGGCTAATGACCATTTGCTATGTGAATTTCTATTAACCATAACAATTGAGTAAAGTTTAGATGTATTAATATGTTAATTGGGATATTGTGAGAAGCTTTAGCAGAAAACATGGGATTTTTTTCTTCAATACGGTCACAAACAGGGTCATTACCGAAATGTTTATGATTGAAACTCTCATCAGAGTCAGTTTTTTATGGGTTAGCTTTGTAACATCCTATTTTCCCCCGAGATTGTAATTATGTAAATGTTACATTATTTATGTTATGAAACATGTGACTTTGTTTAATTTAATAAAAACACAAAACCACTGACTGAGGAGGAACGGCCTTGATAGAATTGGCCATGATACACCAGAGGAAGTTGACAAAGCAAGGGTTGATTGAATGGTTGAGTGTAACGGAAGTTGCAGTGCATTTGTGAAGAAAATAGGAAGCTTGTCTAACAAGCTTACTTATGCTTGTTAAGCATAACCTCACACCTTCAGCGTACTAGACCTGTGCAGAGCCATGTGACCAATAAAAGGAGTCGCAGGGGTGGTTGGAACAATTAGTGAATGTTGGCAGTTGACCCTTGAAGAAGGAAAGGGCCAATTAAATGAACTGACTGTAGGACCCTACGGATCTGCCTCTTCAGAATGAGAACCACGGATTGCAAGTCGCGTCTGTGAGAAGCCATGATGTTTCCAAGGGGACAAAAAAAGAAGAAGAGAACACACACAAGGAAAAACACAACAACACTTAAGAGACAACAAGAACGATCAAGAGAACAAGCAAAGCTCGCAAGTGTAAAGGAGTGGGTTCAGAAACACACCACACAAAGATGTTCAAAAACATTGATCGAAGAGAGAAAGGAGAAGAAGATCTTACTTGAAGAAAATAGGAAGCTTGCCTAAACTATGGATGATCACACTGAACAAAGAAGACCTGAATCCTGAACTGGAACAATAATGAGCTGCAACTTGGTGCTCACTGGACAAAAACTGGCACTAGTAAGGGGAGTTCGTCGAGGGACTATTTAGTAGAGAAGGGACTCCCTTATGTAGAGGAAATCCAATAGAGAAACCACTTGATAAACCTGTAGAGACCCTGAGCTCACTGGAAGGTGGGAAACTTTTGTTGTGATAGAGGGGGAAGGAGAGTAACCTTCCTAGATCATCATAATCTTTGAACCTGGCTGAGTCAATTTTCTTGGTGGTATCATGGCTTGGCACAGGGGTGGTGCACTAGGAAGGCACTATGCAGTAAGGCCTAAAGTTGGTCGGAAATGCATCCTCCCTCAGTCAGTTGGTGTTGGAAAATTTCCTTATCAGATAAGTGTCTAACTTAGCTTGTAAAGAAAAATTGAATATGAATGATATGTGTATGTAAATATCTGATGCTACGGGACATGTAAATACTTATGAATGATTTTGCAGAATCTCTGAGGAACTGATTTTGTCGATATGGAATTTAAATTATGTATCAAATTGTAAAATTGAATGGGTGTAGATTGTTGTATCCCTGAAAACCTTGAGTTGTTAGAAGAATGTTTGCAGGATATGGACAAAGACATCATTCCGCCAGTGATGGGGTGATCTATAACCCAGGAAATCCTTTGTGAGGAAGGGAGGACCCTGAACCCTGAGAAAACCCCCAATCTGTTGAAGAAAACTTGTAAGATCTATAAGACCTTACGCATTCATGAAGCTGCGAGACCAACTAGGGACAGAGAATGCCAGTAGACCTTAGAATGTCTGGACAGAGCCCGACAAAACCCAGAAAATTGACTAAGTCCCAATGTGTGGGCTAACTAGTCAAGAAACTGTGAGATGAGTCAGAAGAAATTACAACTGTCGATTGGGTGGGATGAATGAATCCCAACCCTTCGTCGAAAAAGGTCTATCCTCGGGAATGACCAAGAGCCAAAACTTGTAAAAGTTTGGCGACGACAATAAATGTTAGAGGAAGAGCGAAAGTCATCAATATGGTCGGCGATCAAAAGTGAGAAGGGAAAGTTTTGCCAGGGAAGTGCCAACAATGTAGTGGCACAAGGATTGACGAGAATGGTTGATCTAAGCCTAAAACGAGTGTATCCTCCACCATCTTTGAGAGATCACACTCAGGTTATGAAGGAGGATGAATATGTCATGATGACACGATATTCCAACTTGGTAGTCCATGTGTAAAAGTGGTAACAAGTGTTACCAGAAGATTGGTCAATGGGATTAATGTGGGTCCCATTGGGCGAGGAGGCTCTTTGAACCTTTGTTTTAATGGTGGCCGCTATATCTACAAGCCAGTGGTTCTGGACCGTTGATGCCCGAGGCGTCATCGTCGGAAGAAAGGGGATGGTGAGTTAAATGTCCTCTATAGAGTGTCGATGACAAAATAGGTTAAGACCGTTGATAGTCGTCGATCTTGTCGGAGATGTGATGACGAGATATGGACCCTTGATCCTTATGCATTATCGTGGGACTTGGGAGTCAAACCTGTAGGGTGTTGGTTAGGAGTATCGACTGTTAGAATATTGGATGTGCTCATTTAACCATAGACAATATAGCAATATTGTCACCCAACCATAGGCACTAATGCCACCCCCGAGCACCTTGACCTTGATAGAGAGAATAATTTCTGGCAACAAATCAATAGCCAACCAAGGCTAATGCACCAAGAAAAGATAACCAAAACTGATCAAAGATTCCAACCCAGAAAAACCAAAAATGTAGATTGTAGAACTGTCGGCAGCAACTGCTCCCAAGACTTGCACACAAACTGGCCTTCTTCAGTACGCACAAGTGTACTTTGGAAATTCTGAGAATTCTGGCTAAAATGAAGACTGGCCTCCTATATTTATACTGCTTTTGCTAGACTGCCTGGGCCGACTTCTCATTCTGGGTGCTAATTACTTAGTATATAATATTTCCTTTAGCCGACTTCTCTTCTAGGGTTATATTCAAATCTTTTCTTGCTTTCGGAATATTCTAATCTTGTCAAAGGTCACAAATGGAGGTTAATACCTCCCACAACTACCATAATATCAACACTCCCTTCTAGCTAGGGAGGTATAACAGATAATGGTCTTGATCACATACAGACCATTCAACAGGTAGCATCATTATAGCCACACAAGCTAAGTTAAATCATGAGCACCGTCATTATTATCCAACTGCATAGTCTCCATGACAACTAGTACAATGTCAATTGATAGAACACAACTGTGTCTATCCATAGTAGTACAAAACTACTCAATCAGTGACACATGGTCACAATCATTGGAACATACCCACCACAGTAGCATACCTCTACTGTCTAGAGACATACAATCTCCATAGAAATCATATCATCTGATATCAACCTACACAGAAACAATATCATGATATAACTAAGTCATCTGGGCCATTCTTCCACTCACATCTATGATATCTGGAAGAGCATCTGCCCTCCAAGAGTAAAACATCAACGATGGGCTATCTGGACTATTCTTCTCAAGCATGGAAGAATAACTGTCCTGATTTCTGAGCCTGGACCATTCACCTATTTGGGCCATTCCTCCGACACTAAACAAAGTGCAACCTGGAGAGAATGAGTCTGCCCTAAGGAATGTCTGTCCCTGATTGTTGAACCTGGACCATTCACCTATCTAGGCCATTCCTCCGGCACTAAACAAAGTGCAACCTGGAGAGAATGAATCTGCCCTAGGGAATGACTTTCCGGACCATTTCCTAAGGAAATGATTGTCCTGCACCAACCTCCAAAACAGACCATTCTTTGAAACTGCTCACAACTATGAGCTTCGAAAGAATGACTGTCTGGTGGGGCAGACTAGTCTTCTTGACCACTGCTGAGAGTGACCATAAAGAAGAAAGATTGTCTTAGACCATTCCCCCACACTGGCCACAAGGGGAATCGTTGTCTATGGTACATCAACAATCCATCAAACCATTTTCATTACGAAAATGATTGTTCGATCTGGACCATTTTCCAAACTGGAAAATTACTGTTCGTCAGAAATCTCAAACCACTTTCCAAACTAGAAAGGAACTTCCCATCCTAGACCAGTTTTCAA
Source organism: Picea abies (assembly GCA_900067695.1). Classification (NCBI taxonomy): domain Eukaryota; kingdom Viridiplantae; phylum Streptophyta; class Pinopsida; order Pinales; family Pinaceae; genus Picea; species Picea abies. The sequence continues at coordinate 17,512 of CBVK0100099768.1, read as the reverse complement.
AGCTGAAAAATGATTGTCCATAAATCAATGATATGTCAGTGCTCCCTCCCAACCTGGAGAGCCATCTCTTCCCTTTCAACTAAGGGAGTTATTTCCACGACCCCCAATTTGTCTCGTAAGTATGCAAACTTTATTCTAGACAGAGGCTTTGTCAAGATATATGTTGTCTGCTCATCTGTGGGGATATACTGGAGCTTCACTTCTCCTTCCTGGACTTTATCTCGAATAAAGTAGTATTTGATCTTAATGTGTTTCGATCGTTCATGAAACACTGGGTGTTGTGATAACCTTATACAACTTTGATTATCACAATGTATTATGGTCGAATCTGGAACTTGATCAAATAATCCAGAAATCATCTTTCTCAGCCACACTGCTTCTGTACATGCCTCACATGTTGCGATATATTCTACTTCTGTTGTGTTGAGTGCGACAGACTTATGTTTCCTGCTGCCCCAAGATATCATAGTGGAGCCCAAGCTGAAACACATCCCTGAAGTACTCCTTCTGTCTTCTGCACTTCCTGCCCAACCTGAATCTGTGAATCCATGTAGTTGTATGTCACTAGATGCGGTATATCTTAAACCATAGTTTAGTGTCCCATGAATATATCTTAGAACATGCTTTGCAGCTATCCAATGCTCATGTCTGGGTTCCACCTGGAACTGGCTTAGTGTGTTTACGACAAAGAAAATGCCTGGTTGAGTATTTACTAAATACATTAATGACCCAATCAATTGTCGATATAGGGACGGGTCTACTAGATCAGAATCTGAGTCTCTTACTTTTCTTATATCCATGGTCATAGGAGTGTCCATGGATTTGCAATCTATCATTCCAAACTTCTGAAGAATCTTCACTACATACTTTCCTTGTCCAAGAAATACTTCACCGTGCTTCTGCCATACTTCTAGTCCCAAGTAATAATGCAGGAGACCAAGATCTTTCATATCGAACTTAGAAGCTAGTTCCTTTTTACATTGGATGATGAGAGACTCTTCACCTGTCAAGAATATATCGTCGACATATAGCAATAGAATCACAGGTGCATTGTTCACGACTTTGTAGTATAGATTTGGATCTGCATGACTCTTGGAGAAACCAAGTCTCATTAGGTAGTTGTCTATTCTGGCATACCAAGCTCTTGGAGCTATCTTGAGTCCATATAAAGCTTTATTTAGTCTGCAAACATAGTGTCTTTGGAATGTACTTGAAATCCTTGAGGTTGTTCAATGTATACTTCTTCTTTGATTGCTCCATTGAGGAAAGTTGTTTTTACATCCATCTGATGTAAACTCCATCCCATGGAAGCAACAAGAGGCATAATGGCTCTAATAGAAGTATATCTGGAAACAAGAGTGAATGTTTCGTCATAGTCTTCTCCTTCCTTCTGGGAGAACCCTCTAGCTACAAACCTTTATTTATGCTTGTCCATGCTTCCGTCTACTGCATGTTTGATCTTATAGACCCATTTTGAAGTTACTACTGATTTTTCTTTAGGTCTAGGCACAATTTCCCATACATCATTTTTCATGTTGGATCGATGTTCTTCTATCATGGCTTCTTTCCATTGTTTCTTCTGAGTTGCCTCTTCAAACTTGGTGGGTTCTTCATCTAGAATCTTTGTCATATATGTTGCATAGCTGGAGAATCTCTTGGGCTTCTTTATTTTTCTGAAGGTCCCACTTGGGGATTTGAGTCTTTCTGCTTCTTGTAGGGTAGCTTCAAGCCAAGCTGGTTGTTTCTTGGTTTTGGGTACAATGTACTAGAAATAGTCTCACATGGTTGCATCAGATGATCGAGTTGTTTTGTTTCTTCGTTCTGACTATCTGGAAGACATGTGCTTTCTTCAATAGGCTCTTCATACTCTTCTTCTTGTATAGTTTCTTCTATGGATTTCTTGAAAACCATCTTTTCATTGAAGGTTACGTCTCTGCTAACTTCAATCTTATGTCGTTCCGGGATATAGATTCTATAGGCCTTGGATGATTCATTGTATCCCATGAATATGCCCTTCTTTCCCGAGGGTTCTGATTTATTCCTTTTATCCTTAGGAATGTGAAAGTAAACAGGGAATCCAAAGATTCTTAAGTGTTCCACATTAGGTTTCTTTCCTGAGAAGGCTTCTTCTGGAGTCATATCCTTCAATATGCGGTGATGACTTCTGTTCTGAACATATGTTGTTGTCATGGCCGCTTTTCTCGATAGATACATAGATAAACTTTGATCGTTCAATAGTGCCTTCATAGTTTCTTCAATAGATCTGTTCTTCCTTTCTGCTACACCATATTGTTGAGGATTATGAGCAACAATTAGCTCCCTCCTAATCCCTGTCGATTTGCAAAAGGCAACAAATTCCTTGGATGTATATTCTCCTCCATTATTTGTTCTCAAGGTCTTGTTTTTGTTGTTTGTGAGGTTCTCTATCTCTGCTTTGAAGTCTTGAAACTTGTTGAATACTTCATCCTTTGTCTTCAAGAGATATAACCAAGTCTTTCTCGAGTAATCATCTATGAAGATTATATAGTAAAGAGAACCTCCTAGAGATTTGACTGGCATCAGACCACAAACATCTGAATGTATTAGATCTAGAATTTCCTTAGATCTATTGTTGTTGCTTGAGAATGGTTTCTTAACATTCTTACCAAGAGCACATCCTTTGAAAATTCCTTCATGTGTAGACTGTAGTTCTGGTATTCCTTCAACCATCTTTTTGAGTAAGGGTAATGCTTGATAGTTGATATGAGCATACCTTCTATGCCAAAGTTCAATGGGATTGACTTCATCATGTACAAGGGCTTCATCATTTCGTTCTAGTAGTTTGTATAGTCTTCCTTCACGGGTTCCAATAACTCTAGCATTCTCTATGTTGGAGTCTCTAGGCGAAGATAATACTTTTCCATCTACAAAGGCTATTATGTTTCCTTTGTCTTCTAGGCAAGATATGGATACAAGATTCTTTTCTAAACTAGGTACATATAAGACATTGCTCAAATGAACATTGTTACTTGTTTTCAATTTGACGGAGGCTTGATCAATTCCTTCGACTGGGTAAGTGTTTTTGTCTCCAAGTTCTACCTTGTACGATGTATTCTTTTCATTTAGATTGGAGAGTCTGGCTTGATCTCCTGTCATATGCCTGGAAGCTCCACTGTCAATTATCCACGTGTCATCTTCAAGCATTCATGTGAGTGTTGGGTAGTGTAGATGATTTGTCTTTTCATTCATGACTTATGTTGACTGATAACTGGTCAAGATTTGACCCAAAATTTGGCGTTTCTGCCTTCTGAGAGTGCCAAGAGGTGTGTTGGACTAAGGTGCACTTGAATATCTTCTCCTTGAGTAAGGTGTTCCATCATAAGGTGGTAGACAAGGGTTTTAGGGTTTCTGCAACTGCACCTGCTAGTAACCCTAGCAACAATTCTTTAGTAACTGCAACCCTAGCGACAGTTCTTCAAGGAGCTTAGTAACCTTATGGCTTAGCTCCCTTCTAGTGGTTAGACTAAATGAAGGAGGTGTGGGCCCATAACCTATTAGAATATTGGATGTGCTTGTTTAACCATAGACAATATAGCAATATTGTCACCCAACCATAGGCACTAATGCCACCCCGAGCACCTTGACCTTGATAGAGAGAAGAATTTTTGGCAACAAATCAACAGCCAACCAAGGCTAATGCACCAAGCAAAGATAACCAAAACTGATCAGAGAGTCCAACCCAGAAAAACCGAAAATGTAGATTGCAGAACTATCAGCAACAGTTGCTCCCAAGACTTGCGCACAAACTGGCCTTCTTCAGTGCACACAAGTGTACTTCTGCAGTTATGAGAATTCTAGCTAAAATGAAGATTGGCCTCCTATATTTATATTGCTTCTGCCAGACTTCCTGGGCCGACTTCTCACTTTGGGTGCTAATTACTTAGTATATAATATTTCCTTTAGCCGACTTCTCTTCTAGGGTTATATCCAAATCTTTTCTTGCTTCTGGAATATTCTAATCTTGTCAAAGGTCACAAATGGAGGTTAATACCTCCCGCAGATACCATAATATCAACATTGAGGTCGACGAAAAGGATAGGAAATCTGGACCGTTTCTCGACGTGGGGTGAAGGTCTAATCTTGACCGTCAAACTGTTGTAGGTCCTCCTAATTCATTTAATGAATGTAAAGAAAGGGATGAGCATTAACTTATGGGTAAGCCAGAATCGTTGATTCACCCAAGACCATAGGATGAGCAGCTTGAAGATCATCGGATCTCAAAAAGGGTCGATAAGTGCCTGGTCATCGGAGCAGTCAGAATGGGTAGTTGTCACTTCACCGAAATGAAGTTCAGTGATGATGATGGACTTGTCTGGATAGAAGTTCCGCAGTGGCGAGTTGGGCGAATGCTACATAAGCGTCACGATGTTGCTATGTTGGAGAGCACGAGTGATGAAGTGCCACGTGACAATGTATTGGATGTTGATCTTGTGAGTTCGAGAAACCATAGGAGGCCATAACCTTTGATCCTGAACTCGGAATTTAGCATAAGTGTAGTTGTTGGAAAGCTCTTGACGAGATGAAAATGATGGTGCCCTCAAGGAGAGGTTTTGAGATAGCTGAAGAAAAAGGAAATGTTAATGCCCCACTCCTTAAAATGTCACTTAGGGGATTGGGTGTGTTACACGCTTGTTCAAACCTGCAATATAAACCAGTATGGCAATCAATGAATCCTCAATGCATAGACGAAAATGTACATGACATGCATGGCATGCTATGAAATCTAATATAAATCCCTGTCAATGCCTCTGAAAATGACTTTGAGAGTGGTGTGGGTGATATTCTTCTTTTACAATCAACTAGGATTTTCAAGATAGACTTTTTAGTTAGATGGAAATTATTGATTTATTTTATAGATGTGTTGCATGAGTGCTTCTGTCAACGGAAATGAGTAAGATCAACAGGAAACATGTATATGTTGGCAGTTTCTTTCTACTTGGAAACACCGAGACATAAATGTGTAAGGTGTGATTTATACTTTCTCCAAGAATTATGAAAATTTTCTCCACTGTACTGGAACTAGGCTTCGACCTTTTTGAAAGACTTGTCAAAATGGTGGTCTTAGGTCAGTCAACTCTTGTATAGAGTCTGGACTATAGCAAGGCTGGGATGAAGTATCATGAGTATTTTACCCTTCTCATAAGGGGATCTCCACCCTTAGTTGCAGACTGAAACTGCTGCAGCAGTTCTATGATGAGTGGTAGATATGGATCGTTGACTCTCTATGATCAATGACATCATTATCATCATTAAGATCCAATGTATGACTTGTATGAATAGCAAATAGTGTTTCATATGCATGGGCAAGATCATATGAATGCCTGTTAGATGGAGTGCTTTCACTGTATATTTATATTATTAATTTATTACTAACAGTTACTTGTTTTATTTGAATAATCACATTGAATGTGAATGTTATTTATTCCTAAGTTGTGAAACAGTACACACCCTCTGAGCCCTATGTGTTGTGTGTCCAGCATGTCGGACACTCATGAGACACATGTCCCACGTGTGTCTGATAGTCAAACATGTGTCCTGATGTGTTCAACACTTGGGATACCAAAAAATGTTAAACAAATTTAAAAATAAAACAAAAAATTGTGTGCACACTGCAGACATGTCCTAGCATGTCCATAAATACATGTGTGTTTGTTGTAGTTCTATTTTCTTAATGTTCAAAAAAAAATTCCATCTTTACATTTATATTTTATTTTTGTAATATATATCAGTGTTACCAGAACCAGTAAAATCGACTGGTCTGACTAGTTCACAGGGCTTACCGGGTCAAACCGTACATTCAAACTTCTTTTGATCGGTTCCGTACAAAACTGGTTTTTCCGGTTTTTTTTATTTTTTTCTTATATGTTACCGTACGGCTGGAAAAGTGAGGGGATTTGCAAATTTTTTTAAAAAAGTAAAAAAGAAGAGACTCAACCAACAGCTTTTGACAATGAAGACCATTCCTGGATGGATTTGGATCCCCAGACACATCAAGAGAATGTGTGCACTGATGTTGCAACTGTATCTTTGTCTTCTGGACCAGAGGAATCAAGCCAGGCTCGGAATCCCCCTGTTGAGTCTACTCATGTTGAGGATGTAGATGATGACTCTGAGTCTGAGTCTTAGTCCGAGTCTGAGTTTCAGTATGCAGATTCAGACTATTATATTGTGTAGTCTCTACTCTCTAGCCTCTAGCCTAGACTCTAGAGTTATTTTTGGACTTTATAGGCCATTTAGAGCCTATTTGACGATGTATTTTGATTCAGAATCCATATATTCATATGACTATGGAGTGCACTTGCCACTCACTGTTAGTGCTATTTTGGTTTTATACAATGTTACTTGTTATATATATATGAGAAACTTTGCAAATTTTTGTATACTGGTTTGGATTCACATGGATGCACATGAATATGTATTTTTTTTTCAAAATTTAAATATTTTATGTATTTTAGTGACCGGTTTTTTGATTGATTAGGTTTTTTTTCGGTTCCATTTTTTTGGGTCAACCTGTTCAATGACCGGTTTGGTTCTAGTAACCTTGATATATATATATATATATATTCCATTTATATTTATATACCTCGCCTGTCATGTTTCCAGCATCTATGTTCCACGTAGGACACCCATGTCCATGTGTCATGTGACTCAGTTCCTAAGTTATTGTTCTCTCTGTTTTTTTCTTACATTTTTCACATGTACAAAGAGCCAATTTCTCAAATTCACAAAGCAAGTATTAAATTTGATTCAACAATATAAAATTTATTGATCAGTTTATCTTGTCTATGTGCAGTTTCTCATGACCATTGCAAATTTATTCAAGAGGTATGAGGGATGGAATCCAATTCATCCAACTTATGGTGCCTTTTGGGGTTTAGGGATTGGTATTGGATGTGGAGTTGGATGGGGCCCTGGATTTGGTCCTGAGGTTATTGGGTATGTTGGATCTGGATGCGGTGTGGGTTTTAGTGTTGGTGTAACACTTGTTGGGTTTGGTGTTGGCCTCCCTGCGTCTGTTCTCACCTGTGTTCCTTATAATGGTGCGTTCCTTTTGCTTACAGCCTTGATCTGATTTTAGCTACACTTTTGTACCTTTTATGGTCTCACCTGTGTTCCTTATAATGGTGCGTTCCTTTTGCTTACAGCCTTGTTCTGATTTTAGCTACACTTTTGTACCTTTAACTTTTTATATACTTAGCCAGGTCTATAATAGAGATGCTTTTAGCTTTCATTGCTCATGTATAATGGTACGCCATGTATTTCTAGTGGCAATCACTTTGGGTCCTTTCTAAATTATTATTTCTATGGTGCACGTGTCTTTCTCTTGCTTCTTTCATGGATATATGGGATGTCTTATGAGATATGATGTTTAGGCATGGTGATTACACTTGTACATATTTACTTTGGAACATTGAGACAAATGCATGGTTTGGAATAAATTCAATAACCCAGTTTTTTAGCAGAGAATGCAGAATATATTGAAAGCCTCTTTACGAATATGTTTGCTCTCTCCTAATAAGGCATGCCTGTTGAGCACAGTTTTAGTACAACACTGATTCCTAGTGTTGATCCAGTTCAGTGTTGTTTTTCTTAGCATGTCTGATCAGCGCACCACCTTCAGATTGTACATCAGCTAGTAGTGTCCCCCTTGTTCTTCCTGATCAAGGCTATTGGGAGTGGGAAGCACAATTTTCAAAAAGCTTCCAGGAGTGGATTGTTTCAAGAGCACTTTTTATATAATACATATTTTAATATATTTTGATGCATATATATATTAAAAAAAAATATGTAGAATGTCGAATCAGCTGCAGAAAACATGAAAACATAGATTTAACTATTGGATCAATGATGATCATTAAAGCATCAACCATTTAATACACATATAACATCAATCATCTAGTAGTTATAACTTATAATATTGTTATGAAATGATCAATCATCAACCACAGCATCAACCTTCAAGTTGTTGAGAATTATAGCTTGGACAGGAACTTCCACACAGGTTTAATGTGAACGTGCGGGAAGTAGTTCAAGATGTTTTTGAAAAGTAATTCTATTTTCAAAAAATAACTCTATTTTGTAATTCACTTTAGTAAAAAAGTGAAAATCTTATATTTAGTTGTTAAGTCTAAAAAGGTGTATCTCATGCATGCATGACTTAGACTAGGAGTAAAATCAAAAATAGATTAGGGTTTTGGTCTGAGCTAAAAGTATAAAGATAGGTCAAGATAGAGAGTATGCACGAAGAGTTGAGCAGGTTGAGAGATGTAGATATTCGAGGTATTATCAGGCTGCCAAAACAGGTATGTCCTTGACCTGAAATTTAGCTCTAAGTTTCAATCTCCAAGACTATCCTTTGTTGTTGTTTTAGGACAACAAACAATCAAGTAACTTTCTGCTCATAATTTTTATGGTTAAGTGTTCTTTTGAGGTGCCCTTGCAAGTGTTTTCATACCCCAATCTTAGCACATGCAATATACTCAAAACAAATAACACTTCTCTTGATCTTTACAACTCTAACAAGCTGATCTATACTCTAAGCATGTATGAAATGAACACAAGTATTTTTGGTCAACACGACCCCGGATAAAACCCCCGGGAAAACCAGTTTGAAATGAAAGTATATATAATGATGATCTCAAGTAGTGAATACAACAAGTAAGCTAATACAATGGAACCTGATACAATAGCAACTCCTCACGAGAAGCTTTGGAGTTCCAAGAAGAGAAATGCGCCCAAGCTTAGTGCATCCTCTTCCCTTGTTGCTCTATCCACTGAAGTGATGTGCCCTCCTTCCTCCTTGGTCCAATGAAGAATCCCTTCCACACAAATGTGCTCGTGTACCTCTTCACTAAAACAAACAGATCTACAATCCTCCAAGTGTAACTCCTCCCTGCTAGGTGTGCGCCCTCCTCCTATAGTGTGCCCTCCTCCAAGAAAGTGTGATCATCACAAATAAATGGAAGCCAAAGCGTCCTAGAGCCCTCCATGGAAGAAGGTGCCCTTGCTACCCTCTCTCAATGCTTCCATTCCCACCCTCTTGCCCTTCTCCAAACTCTCTTGATGAACGTACAAGTGAATGAGCCTCCAAATGCCCTATGCACCCTTCTTAAGGAATCATAAGGAAACTTAAAAGATGAATGGCTAGGATCACTCCAAGCCATATCTAATCCATGGTTGAGATCTCTAAAAAGAATCTCAATTCAAAACCCACTTTGGGTTAAGTTTCCATAGTTCACTTTATGTCCCCCAATTCACCCACAAAGTGAATTAATAGTCACTTTTCACTCAAGTGACAAATTTCACCCATTTGACTTAGGAAAATGTCAAAGTGAAATTAGAAATAAAGTATAAGGCACAATGGGTCAAATTTTTCCCTCTTGTGGTTAGAAACCCACAACCACAAGGGGACCACTTTCCAAGGTACCCAAATCTCAACAAGAGAGAGAAACTAGGAAAGAGGCGTTTCCAGGGAACGTACAGTTTTGTACATTTGTACGAAAGTCTGTACAGTTGTATGGACATGATGTGTAGGCATTTGTACAGTTCGTACAACTAGCTATACGACGCATATAGTAGGTCGTACTTCTCAGGCAGGTTGTTCCGCTTAGTTTTAGTTCAAGGTGATTTTGATAACTGTGTAGCTGCTTGGTGTTGGCATCTTGTGGAGGTTTCCTTGTAAGTTTTTTGAAGGAATGGAAAGCTAATTTTGAAGGAGTAATTTCCCGCGTATGTGTGAAATTGATTTTATGCTTTCGCTATTTAATTTCCAACTATTGACTGATCGATGCTATGGTTTGAATTTAATTTCAGCATTAATCAAATTCAACAATTACTTATTTAATTGAGATCGTAAGGATGTCAGACATCGAGGGTTGGAATTTAATTTCTACATGGTATCGAAACTTATTTCTCTGATTGAGATTCTCTAGGATTTGTAGTGGTAAATCAACTACATGGAAGAAAGACTAGCAGTGAGAGGGTTTCAAAATTAATTTTTAGATTTGGGAGTTTGTGCAATAGATCTCATAGACGGCAATAGCTAGCCTCATGTTTGAGGGTAGATTGGATAGTGCTTTGAATTTCTTATCATGGAAGGCAAGGGTTACACTCTTACTGGAAGAGAATGATCTTTGGGATATTGTCAAGGACGTTGTGTCTTTGCCTACAGATCTGCAAGAGTTGGTAGCTCACAAGAAGAAGGAAGCGAAGGCCAAGTGGATAATCTTGGATGCCATAAAGGATCATTTGATCCCTCACATATCTGAGAGGAAGACAGACAGTGAAGGAGACATTCCTTGCCCTGGTAAGTCTCTACTAGAGTGAGAATATAAACATGAAGATAATATTGTGGAACAAACTTGGATCCATAGTGATAACCAGATCAGACATTGTCACCAACTACCTTATGAAGGTCACACAGGTTCATGATCAGCTTGCAGGAGTTGGGGAGAAGGTTGCAGATGAAGATGTAATGATCCCAAGCCAAATTTTTTGCTTGGAATCACTAACTACCACTGATTCGTTTGATGTGCAGGTGTTTATTGAATTTTTCCAATTATTTAAATGATGTTTATACCAGATTCATCCAACATACTCAAGATCACAATATAATCAAGATATAGAAAACACAAGCATAGATCTTACCTTTATTATAGAAGTATGAATCAGATACAATAGAAAGAGCAGATCTGGAATAATCCTCAGATGGCTCCAATAGATAACAAGTATGAGCTTCTACAAAATGCTCCCGTTGATACAAACAAGCCTCCAAAGGCTAAATAAGAAATGAAGATCAATACAAGGAGATCTGAATGCCAAACCCTCCAGTTGAAGAATGCCACGCTCCAATAGAAGGCTGAACCCTCAATAACTCGGCCCAACTGTAAGAAGACTCCAAATGAGCCCAAAATCTGCCAACTGATAGATCTAGGTGGTAGGAACACCCTCCTGAAATCTCAAGCCGAAAGGCCAAGACAAACTCCTCCAAACTCTGAATCTTCTAATGCAGTTGCGCCCTCCTAGATGCCTGGAACCCTAGGTAGTTCGGTCCTTATGAGAGAAGCCTCCAAATGCCCTGAAACTTCCCAGGAATGTAGATCAGGCTATGAGAACCTCGTAGGAGAAGTTTCAGACTCAAATTCTAAGTGAAGCTCACTAGATCTAAGATTTACTGAATCATAGAACGTCCATTTGCCTCCAAGTCATCCAAACCTGAAGCTACAGATCTGATGATGATAACTCTCCAGAAAAACCCTCAAAATGACGGTTGGACCCCTGCAAGTAAAACCCAAGTGTCGAAATGGCCAAAGGCTCTCCTGATCAGCTGGATCGAACCCTTCTCTAGATGATGGTGCGCCCTTGCTGGAAACTCAAGAACAGTATGGTCCTGCTACTCCCTGAATCGCTAGGTGGAAATATGTTGAGTATAGAATGGTGTGGAGGAATCTTTCATCCCCAAGACCAAGCTGTGGAACAAGGTGAGTTGGTCTTTCACCACTAAGTTGCTCACAAGGGTTTGTATAGAAAAACCCCCAAACTATATGCTCAAGAGCAATAACAAGCAATATACCAAATCCAGAATGAATAATAGGTGTGCCCCAGCCTTCTATTTATGCTTTTCCTTCTATTCCTCTGTTGAGTTAGATTAACTCCCAGGGTTAGCTTCTATTCTTTTATTGATTTATCTTTTTCTCCTTTTAACCTTTTTCTTCAAGTCAACTTAAGAATATAACCTAGCCTAGATGACTTTCCCCCTCAGTGTGAGACAATGACCTAGTGGGGATGCCCAGGACACTGAGTCTCCTCATCACCTCTTTATCAAGAGGTGGGGGACATTACAGTCTCCCCTTCTTGAAATTGCTTGTCCTCAAGCAATTCCAAACATGTTTCCTTTACCAAGTGCTCCTTTTCCCATGTGGCATCCTCAATGGATAAATCCTTCCATCTGATCAGGTACTCCTTGATGCTTCAGTTTCTGAGCCTCTTCTCTCGGACCTCTAATATCTCCTTCGGAATCAAAACAAGTTGTCCTTCCTCATCCATGGGAGGTAATACCTCAATGGGTCTGATGTGTTGGTCGAGGGATTTCTTAAGGTAGGAGACATGGAAGACATTGTGTATTTTGCTACCCTGTGGAAGCTCCAGCTCGTAAGCTACGACCCCTATCTTCCTGTTGACTCTATAGGGCCCAAAGAAATGTGGTTGTAGTTTATCTGCTCCGCTCCTTTTTATGGAAGCCTGCCTGTATGGTTGGAGCCTTAAGTAGACCAAGTCACCAACCTCAAAAGTATGATCAACTATGTGCTTGTCTGCTTGGACCTTTTGTTGGTTCTGTGCTCTCTGTAGATGGTCCTTCAGCTCCCTAAGAATGTTTTGTCTCTACTGTATCCAATCCTATACCATAGGTTCCCTTCTGTCACCGAAAGCAATCTCCCCAAAAGATAAAGGATCGTAGCCATACAAGGCCATGAATGGTGACATGCCTATGGGCGTATGTTGGGTGGTATTGTAGCAATACTCTCCTAAGTGCAACCATCTGGCCCACGCTTTCTGTTGTCCTGCCACATAATTCCTGAGGTAGCCTTCCACCCACTTGTTTCTTATCTCTGTCTGTCTGTCCATCTGAGGGTGATAGCTGGTGCTAGGGGTCAAATCCATACCAACCAACCTGAATAATTCCTGCCAGAATGTACTCATGAAATTGTTATCCCTGTCGCTGAAAATGGTCTTGGGTAGGCCATGCAACTTGAAAACCTCCCTAAAGAACACTCCGGCCACCTGTGTTGCACTAAAGTCAATAGCTATGGCAAAGAAGTGTGTGAACTTTATCAACCTATCCACTACTACAAAAATGCATTCCTTCCCTTGTGTCTTGGGCAACCCGGTGATGAAGTCCATGGATATGCTCTCCCATTTGTGCTCCGGAATGGGTAAGGGTTGTAGTATTCCTCCTGGGTGTGTGTGTTCATCCTTGTACTCCTGACATGTAGTACACTCCTTGACGTGTTTAATCACATCCTCCTTGAGGCCCTTCCATGAGAACCTTTCTCTCACCTGCCTGTACGTCTTGTTGATCCCCTGATGTCCTGCCATTGGTGATTCATGGTACACCTGCAATACCTTAGCCTTGAAGGCCGATTCAGGAACCAAAAAGATTCGATCCTTATAGTAGATGAGGTCATTCATAACCTTGAAATTATCATCTTGTACCTGCCCATCCAATAGCTGGCATGTGAACTGATCCTTTGCATACTCCATCACCAGATGGTCTTTCCAGTCAACTGATACCCCTGTCATGGAAAAGATGGATGGCCTCCTTGATAACGCATCGACCACCACGTTGTTCTTCCCTTTGACAAATTCAATGTCAAAGTCGTAGGCCTGTATTCTGCTTACCCATTTTTGTTGCCTCTCATTCAAATCTGTATGCTCCAATAGATATTTGAGACTGTTATAATCTGACTTGACCACAAACCGAGCACCTATCAAATATTGTCGGAATTTGGCTAGTACATGCATCATAGCTAGCATTTCTTTGTCATAAATGTTGTAGAGTAGCTTGAGACCCCTGAGTTTCCGACTCTCATAGGCAAGAGGGTGCCTCTTCTGCATCAGTACGGCCCTTATTCCTTCCCCGGAGGCATCACACTCCAAGGTAAAAGGGAGGCTAAAATCTGGAAGGGATAAGACTGGGCACGTAGGCATCACTTTCTTCATCTTGCCCATCGTTATTTGAGCCTCCCTATCCCACTTGAAGGCTCCTTTCTTAGTCAAATCAGTCAAGGGTGCACACAGCTAAAAAAATCCCTTGACAAACTTCTTGTAATACGTGCACATGCCCAGAAATCCTCTCAATTCTGTAAGTGTCTTAAGAGTAGGCCATTCCATGATGGATTTTATTTTCTCCTAATGTACCTGTACCCCTTTTGCCTCGATGATGTGTCCTAAATAGAGGACCTCTATCATTCCAAACTCACATTTGGACTCCTTAGCATACAGTGATTGTTCCTCCATGATTGACAAATCTTATCCACATGCTTGAGATGCTCCTCCCATGTCTTGTTGTAGATAAGCAAGTCATCAAAAAATACCAACAGGTGCTTCCTCAGTTGTTTGTTGAACACATGGTTCATACATGATTGGAACATAGCAGGGGCATTGGTTAACCCAAAGGGCATCACCAAAAACTCATAATGGTCATAATGACATCTAAAAGTTGTTTTGGAGATGTCTTCCTCCCTCATCTTGATCTGATGATAACCAGAACGAAGGTCAATCTTAGTGAAGTGGATGGCCCCATGCAATTCGTCCAATAGTTCATCAATCCTTGGTATCGGGTACCTGTTTTTGATGGTCTTTTTATTCAAGGCCCTGAAGTCAATGCACATCCTCATAGTGCCATCCTTCTTCTTCACCAACAATATTGAAGAAGCAAAAGGGCTAGTGTTGGGGCTGATGTGCCCCATGTCCAGAAGTTCCTTGATGGCCTTCTCTATCTCATCTTTGTACTTCTTGGGATGTTTGTATGGTGTGGTAATGACTGGTTTGGCCCCTTCCTCTAGCTCAATAATGTGCTCAAACCCCCTATCTGGTGGTACCTCTAGAGGAATAGGCCCAAACACCTTGTGGTGCATGTCAAGGATTTCCTTGATCTCTGGGATGTAGTGAACCTTTCCCTCTCCATCCATACGTGTTGCGATCTTGCATTCTGTTGTGTATACTATCTCATCTCTCCGGAAGATGGCCTCCATCCTCTTGGTCGTGGATACCTTTGCAGCATTCCCTGTCATGCCCCGAAGCACTACCTTTCATCCACCCTCCTCTGTGAATGACATTTCCATGGTTTTGTAGTTGGTGGTGATAGGCCCTAATGTGTTGAGCCACTGAACTCCAAGGATGATGTTAGTACCTGGAAGGTCCATGACATAGATGTCCTGTATCATCTCATGCCTACCCAAGGTAAGCTTCATGCCCGGAATGTATCTGTTGCAGGGCATAGTACCTCCACCTGCTACCTCTACCTTGAATCCTTCAAATTCTATTGTGGGTATGTGCCTTCTTTTCAGTAATGTTGAATCAATGAAGTTGTGGGAAGCTCCTCCATCAATCAAAACCGAAACTCTCTATCCCTGCAAGACCCCCCTCATTCGGAAGGTGTTATACTTGGGCACTCCACTGATAGATGCCAAAGTGGCCATATTGTCCTGTCCTCTGACCTGCTCCTCTTCTGTCTCAATGGTTTCGGCCTCCATGTTCTCTATTTGGCTGATCTCTTCTTCCTCCTCGTTGTCTAAAGTGACCTCAATGTAGTGCACTTGACCACGACCCATGCATTTGTGTGCTGGGTTCCATGGTTCTTTGCAAGTGAAGCAAAGTTGCTTCCTTCTCAAATCCCTCCTGGTGTTCTCATCCACTCTGCCACGGCCCCTATCAAAACCCCTTGGGTCACGTCCTCCCTGGTTCATTGGAGGCCTTTGATCTTTTCCACCATTGTTAAGAGGTGGTCTGGGTATGAATTTTGGCTTAGCAGTTGGTCCCAAATCCCTTGTCTTCCAGATAGCCTCCTGTAGGTTGGTAGGCTAGAAAGCCTTTACCCAACCCTTCAAGGTTTCCGTCAACCCCTCAGTGAAGAGAATCATGAGTCTGGTTGGAGAAATGTCTTGCACCATTACTGCCAACCTCTGAAATTCCTCAATATACATCTTAATCGTGCCAGTTTGTTTGAGCTATGTGAGCTCCCGGAAGTGTAGCTCAGGATCCCCTTGATCAAACCTATCAATGAGTCTCTGAGTAAATTCTAGGTAGGATACTATTTGATTGTGGCCTAATGTGGTGAGTCCATGATACCACCAATCATGAGCCTTGCCATCCAAGTACATAGTGGCAAACCTGATGGCTTCCATCTCTCTCATGGGGTTAAGCTGTAGGTAGGTATCTAGCTTTTGCACCCAAGCTTGTGCTGTCATCTTGGTCGTACCATCAAAGTATGGAATCTCTATCTTCCTTGTTTTTCGTTCAAACTCAAAACTGCCCCTGTGGTTCATTCTAGGTTGATTTCTGAACTTGAGTTGGCAGTATTGTTCCAGGGACATCTGCCTTTGAATCCTCATATCCAAATTGTAGTACTCCTTGGTACATCTCTTCATTTGTTCAACAAAGTCATCCACATGTTCTTGTTTCCCTTGCTCATCTGTGAAAGTGGGCATGTATGGCCTTGGGTTAGTCCTGCTACCCAAGTGTCGTCCTAGTTGTTCATCTGTGAACGTGGGCATGTATGGCCTCGGGTTGACCCTGCTACCCATCTGACCATTGGACATGCCTTCTCCCTTACTTCCTTCAGATCTGGGAGCTTTCTCCGGGTTATATCTGATCTCACCATGGAATCCACCAGATCCACCATCCACCTTATTCCCATACGTCTCAGGATCCTTCCCTTGATGGGTCATTTGCATCAAAAGATCAGTTATCAGGGATTGGTTTTGGTCAATCTTCTGCAGATTCTCGTCAACCTTCTTCAAGGTTTCAGAAATTTTGGCCTGTCCCCTTTTGTTGGTTTCCTGGTTCTTCTCTAAATGGAGGACCAATTTGCTTTCCGTGAGATTTATGGTTTTATAGAACTTGTCAAATTCGGCTGCCAAGAAGGCCAAGCCTTGAGGCTCACGATCATCCCCTGATCCTTCCATTTCGACCTCTATTTCACTGCTTGGTTTCTTCCTTCTACCCATAAACATTCCACTATACCTCTGCATGCGCTGATCCCTCCACAGGTTTGGAGGATCAAAGCTCTGATACCACTGTAATGATCCCAAGCCAAATTCTTTGCTTGGAATCACTAGCTACCATTGATTCATTTGATGTGTAGGTGTTTATTGAAGTTTTCCAGTTATTTAAATGATGTCTATACCAGATTCATCCAACATACATAAGATCACAATATAATCAAGATATAGAAAACACAAGCATAGATCTTACCTTTATTATAGAAGTATGAATCAGATACAATAGAACGAGAAGATCTGGAATAATCCTTAGATGGCTCCAATAGATAACAAGTATAAGCTGCTACAAAATGCTCCTGCTGATACAAACAAGCCTCCAAAGGCTGAATAAGAAATGAATATCAATACAAGCAGATTTGAATGCCAAACCCTCCAGCTGAAGAATGCCATGCTCCAATAGAAGGCTGAAACCCTCAATAACT
>CBVK0100099767.1:0-23185 GCA_900067695.1 Picea abies | reverse complement strand
CGCTCTTCCGATCTCACCTTCATTCATGAAGACAGATCTCGTTTATCTGGGATTTGTTATATCTGCAAATGAACTGAGAATGGATTTGGATAAGGTGGAGGTAATCAAGAATTGGCCATCACCAAGAAATGTATTTGAGGTGAGGAGTTTTCATGGACTGGCTAGTTTCTACCGAAAATTCATCAGGAATTTCAGTGGAATTAATGCAGCAATGATGGATACAGTGAAGAAAAGACATAAATCTTTTCATTGGACGGAAGAGGCTGAGAAGAGTTTCAATTTGTTAAAATGAAAGATTACAGAGCAACCAATTCTGGTGTTGCCAGATTTTCAGAANNNAAATGAAAGATTACAGAGCAACCAATTCTGGTGTTGCCAGATTTTCAGAAAACATTTCAGGTAAAATGTGATGCAAGCGGGTTTGCAATTGGAGCGGTCTTGAGCCAGGAAGATAGGCCGATTACATATTTCAGCGAGAAGCTGAATGAAGCGAAGGAGAAATACTCCACATATGATAAAGAGTTCTATGCCATCATACAGGCATTGAAGAAATGGAGGCACTATTTGATTCCGAAGGAATTTGTTTTATATAGTGATAACCATGCTTTACAATATGTGACTCAACAAGAAAAGTTGAATCAGAGGCATGTTAAGTGGGTCGAATACATGCAAAATTTCACTTTTGTAATAAAGCACATTTCTGGAACTGCTAACAAAGTTGCTGATGCTTTGAGCAGGAAAAGTTTGCTGTTGTAGGAGTTCAAAGTCAGGACGTTAGGCTTTAATGATCTGAAGGACATGTATGCAGATGATTCAGACTTCAAGGAAGCTTATGAAGCAGCTGAGAATCCAGTTCTCAGAGACAGGAATCAGTGGATAGAGTATGTGATCCAGGATGGATTGTTGTTCAAAGGCAATCAACTGTGTATTCCGAATTGCTCCATGAGAGAGAACTTGTTAAAGGAGAAGCACAGTGGAGGATTGGCAGGACATTTTGGCCATGATAAGACATTTGCAAAGCTGAACGAGTCATACTTTTGGCCAGGGATGCAGTCAGAAGTCAAGAAATTTGTGGACAGATGCAGGATTTGCCAGCATTCAAAGGGAAGGAAGCAGAATGCGGGTTTTTATCAACCCTTGCCCATACCAGAGAGGCCGTGGGACGAAATTAGCATGGATTTTGTGTTGGGATTGCCAAGGACACAAAGGGGTGTTGATTCAATCCTTGTGGTAGTAGACAGGTTTTCTAAGATGGCGCATTTTATCCCATGCCAGAAGACCAGCGATGCGACTCACATCGCAAATCTATTTTTCAAAGAGATTGTTCGACTCCATGGATTGTCGAAGAGCATAGTCTCAGACAGAGACACAAAGTTCATAGGGAATTTTTGGAGAACATTGTGGAAGAAGCTCGGAACTAATTTGATGTTTAGTTCTTCTTATCATCCTCAGACCGATGGACAAACAAAAGTGGTCAACAGAGGTCTGGGAGATTTGTTGAGGAGCTTGGTGACAGAGCACCATAGCAGCTGGGATACCATATTACCACAAGCAGAGTTTGCTTACAATGATTCAGTGAACAGGAGCACAGGAAAAAGTCCATTTCAGATTGTGTATGGAATGCAACCAAGAGGAGTTTCTGAATTGAGGGATTCAGAACAGACTGATACCAACAGTGCTAGTGCAGGAGAATTCACTGACGCAATGAAGGAGCTTCACAGTCAGGTGAAGGAGCGACTATTGAAGTCAAGTCAGGAGTACAAACGCAGAGCAGATCAACATCGTAGACAACTTCAGTTTGAAGTTGATGATCTAGTTCTGTCACATTTGAGAAAAGAAAGGTTCCCGAGAGGAACATACAACAAGCTGAAGATGAAGAAAATTGGGCCATGTAAGGTCGTGAAGAAATTCGGAGAAAACGCTTATGAAATCGAGTTACCAGGTGATATTGGAATATCTCCGATATTTAATGTTTCGGATCTATATCCATATAAAGATGATGAAACAGGAGCCGAAAGTGATGAACAACCAGAGATCCAGTGGAAGAAGCAGATGCCAGTTGCAGAGAAGCCACAGATGGAGCAGATATTGAACAAACGAGTGGGCAAGAAAACCAGGAGGAAAGAATATTTTGAATATTTGGTTAAGTGGAAGGGTCATCCAGTTGAAGATGCCAGCTGGGAGACTGAAGCGGAGATTCAGAAACATGGACATACCGTGCAGGAGCTCATGGACAGGAGCCCATGCAAATTTTCAAGCGAGGGAGTATGATGCAGGAGCATCCCTCACGACAAGCAACCAACGTGGAAGCGGAAGTCAGCTGGAAGACGTCCAACGCAAGTTTTCGAATTTTCAAAATTTTCCCTTGGAGTTGACGTGCTGAACATAAATGAGACCATTTATTTTAGGCACCTTGAAAAGAATGTAATCAGACCTCGAGCCATACACTCTCGTCTGAGATAGCCAGAGGCATTTATAGTAGTAGTTGCAGGTAGATAGAATTAAAAATCCTAGATTAGATAGTTCTAGAAGGAGGAGGGAAAACCGACTATAGACACCCTCATTTTGTATCATGGTAAAATTAACCAGATAGATTATCATCAAGGAAGAGCATAGGAGAATAGCAGGGAGTTGTAGAAGACATCCATGTACAGATCGTGAATTAATAGAAGAAGTTGATTCAGACTCATGGTTGTTGTATTATTCTCCGTGTATGTGTGTAAATTGCTCTGAGTATTACTTCCTGTTATGCATTTGTTATGCTGTGTGTGTGAATGACCTCATGTGTTAAGATAGAATCCTAAGAGCAGGTGAAGTGAGGTACAATTGTTTTTCTCTTTGAGCAAGGATTCCTGCAAGGAGTGCAGTTGAGTCATCCGCAAGGAGTGCGTTGACAGAAGGCTCAAGAGTTAAACTTTTGTTCTCAAAACTCTCAGAAGTGAAAGTGGGTTAGTAAGACTACTGCTGCAGGGAGTGCGCAGAGTCTGAAGGATTCAACACTTGGGAAGTTGTTGAATGTTGAGCGCGAGGAAGGCGCGCAAGTTCCTATGAAGAATCAGAGTGGAAAAATCTCAGGAGACATAGCACCTTTGTGATATCATTATCGAAGACTGCATAGGAGGATTCTGTGCCAAGAAATCCTTAAGAAAGAAGAAAAGGAATCGACGGTCAAGATCTCGTAGAGAAGGTCGGCAGGATCCCATCAACCATTGGATTTATCGAAGAAGTGGAGAGGTTACGGTCGCGTTGAGAGTTGAAGCTCCAGGAGTCATGGACCAGTCACCCGTCAGCCGTTAGATCCCGGAAAGTTGCGCAGGGGTTAAGCTCCAAGGCAGAGGAGAAATCCCGGAGGAGCCATCGGGATATTAGGCCATCGAGGTTTTGACAAGTAAGAGAATCAAGACCTGGAAAGTCCCAAAATTTCGAGGAGAAATCTGAACCGTTGATCTCAGCAGGGATACGTGGCAAGGAGCCAGGAATCCATCGGGGATTAGCTCATCGGAGAATCAGGATTTGCGAGGACATAAAACTCTCACATACTGGAATCACGATTCGTGATTTCCCGACAGGAGGTTTGAGCCGTCCATTCGTGAGGACACGTGGACGAAGATCCCGACGAGTCGACGTTTGGAGCGTCCGAGTTTCCAGAGGTAAGAGTCTTGTACATGTTGAAATCGCGATCCGCGATTTCCTGATTTGATCTGAGCCGTTGATCACAGCAGGGACACGTGGCGAACGATCTCGGAGAATCGGAGTTCGGGATATCAAGGTTTCCAGTGTTGTGGAACTCGAGCACAACGAAATCGTGATCCGCAATTTCTTGATCTGATCAGAGCCGTTGATCTGAAGGGCACGTGTCCAAGGATCTGCAAGACTCGGGGTTTGGCATTTCGGGATTCTCGGTGACGAGAAACTCACGATAGGAGAATTCGCTAAATCCCGAAACACGACGGCCCCACATTCATAGCCTTCAGTGGAGGACAGGTGTCAGAGCGTTAAGTCTCACCCTGAGGTGATGACAGGTGTCATCGTATATCGGAGTTCGGAGTTTGGAAGGATCTGTGCATTTGTGCCATAGAAATCGCGAAATTCTGAAACGCAATTTCCCGATCACCCCTGGAGTGTGGGCCATAGGCGCCCTAGTGGAAGACAGGTGTCAAGAAGGTCAGCCCTCGCTGGAGTCAACGCCAGGTGGCGTCGGAAATCGGAGAATCGGAAATCCAAAGGGTGTGAGCTCTACGCATTTCAAATCCGCGAAGTGCGAAGCCCCGATAGGGGGAAGGACCGTAGTCTTGTGGACCAGCAGGTCACATGCGAAAGAGTTAGCCTGAGGGGATAAAGGGTGCAGAAGGTGCCATCGGAGTTCGGGAATCGGGGATCCGGGAGGAAAGTGATTCAAGCCCTTGCAAGTGCTGATTTCCTGACAAGAATTTTCCCGATAGAAGCAAAGAACACGTGGGTGAACGTTCATCGGGGTTCGGGGATCTGTAAGACCCAATTTTGTAGTTCTAAGGCTCGCGATCACGCGAAGGCCGATTTCCCAATAGGAGGAAGGGGGATCATAAGGAGAATATTCTGTGGGTGCAGAAAAGTCCCGATAAGGGATTTGAAGAACATATTTTGTTCTTTGGGCCTAGGGAAGAGAAGGTCCTGGTGAGAACAGACGTGCCCTGGGTGGCCGTTTGCGTCACTAGTCAAAGGTAAAGTAATCTAAAGTCAACGATGGAGCGAATGCTAGAGTCCTGGCCTTCGACAGGGACTAATAAGGGGACTTGTAAAACAATAAGTCCTTGTCTTTAAGTAAACAAAAGAGCTTTAGAAATTGTTCAATAAACTATCTAATTTTAGTCTCAGGAGGAGGAGGAGGTGCTCATGTCAAGAGTAGACAATATATGTATCATGCATTGAGATATCCATGACATGGGAGCCATGTCAATAAACTATATAATTTTAGTCTTAGGAGGAGGAGGAGGTGGTGCTCATGTCAAGAGTAGACAATATATGTATCATGCATTGAGATATCAATGACATGGGAGCCATGTCAATAAAGCTTCTCTCATCACTGGTCCAAAATATAGTTTTAGAACATAGTTTTCTATCAACTCTTCACATTTAGCTAGAATTGCAATTTATTTAGTTAGAATTGTTATTAATTAATCAAAGATGAGTTACAGTTTTAAAATGCATTTGAATTTACAACATCGTTAAACTTTATACAAAAGTAGAGATATATCAATCATGGGATACAAAATGAAACATATATATTATATACGAGTCACCATCATCCTTATCGAATCCATTTATATATTAGTAAACCTTTGCCTTACCTTTTCCTCGACATTGGCTACTTAGTTAGAGACATATGGGAGAAACGAGTTCCATCGCCTCCTTATATGGGAGGACAAGTGGTTGTCGTATTACATGCAAAAGTATATGTTGAACTATAAGGTAGGCTGATTTAATGCCACTTAACATTTGTTACGTGTGTACTCCCATTGCATTTTTCATGCTAATGAACATAACCTTTTACACACTACAACAAATCCTTGTGATTTGCTTCCTTTTTTGCTTCCAAATATTGTTTTAGTTTATTTTGCTTCAAATTTTTCAAAAAGTCGGCGTTATTTATTGGGATGGCGCTATTTCTGGATTTTTTTTCACCGACCAAAACATGTAGGTGCTAATAGCGCCAAAAATAGAGCTGGAAATAACACTAGATTTAGCGTCAGATGTGCCTAAATAGTTAATTAGTTGAGGTGTTGGGGGTCAAGTGGATAGGGGCTTTGAGGATTATGGGATTTAAGGATTTGGGGTACAAGGGTTAAGGGATTAGGGGTTAGGGTTTAAGGGATTAAAGGTCAAGAGCTAAGGGATTTGGCGCTTACGAGTTAGGTAGTTTAATGGTTAATGGCTTAGGGATTATGGGCTAGGGGATTAATGTTTAAGTGCTCAGGGCATATGGGTTTATGTATTAAGGGATTAGGGATTAGGGTTTAAGTGTTTAAGGGTCGATGACTTAGGGGTTAGGGGATTTAGGGCTTTTATGTTAAGGTATTAGTGATTAACTAAGGTTGAGGGCTTAAGGGTTTTGGGATTAAGGCTTAAGGCTTTAAGGGTTAATGGCTTAGGGGTTATGGGATTTAGGGCTTTCTCGAAACTCTCTTGAAATTTCATGGAACGTCTTCCAACATGCCCATCACCAATGTTATCCATCGATGTTGCAAGGTGAGCAGTGAATGGGGCCAACATTGAATTTGTTCAAATTGTTCCTGTATGGGTTGAAATTTGACATGGTTAGACTAGACACATGCCTTGACGGTATGCGAGGGTTTCAAGACTCAAGGATGCTTGATGTCCCCAGATAATATTTGAGATCATCCACGTTTGCATAAACGTTCATCATCCAATCTCATTGTCATCATTCGTCATTCACATCTACAGAATGTTTGTTGAAACTCTCTTGAAATTTCATGGAACGTCTTCCAACATGCCCATCACCAATCTCATCCACCGATGTCACATGGTGAGCAGTGAATGGGGCCAATGTTGAAATTTCTTCAAACTGTTCCTGCATGCATCGAAATTTGACATGGTTAGACTAGACACATGCCTTGACGGTATGCGGGGGTCTCAAGATTGAAGGATATTTCCTAACGTCCTCGCATAATCTTTGAGATCGACCATGTTTTCATAAACGTTTATCATGTATTCTCATTATCATCATTCATCATAATTCCCATCTATAGAATCTTTGTCGAAACTTTATTGAAATGTCATGGAATGTCTTCGACCAAAACACCCATCACCAATGTCATCCATCGACGCCGCATGATGACTAGTGAATGGGGTGAACGTTGAAATTTATTCAAATTGTGTCTATATCTGTTGAAATTTGACATGTTTATAGTAGACACATGCCTTGACGATATGCAAGGGTTTCAAGACTCAAGGATGCATTATGTCCTCGCACAATATTTGAGATCGTCCACGTTAGCATCAATGTTCATCATGCAGTATCATTGTCATCATTCCTCATTCCCATCTATAGAATCTTTGATGAAACTCTCTTGAAATGTCATGGAACATCTTCCAACATGCTCATCACCAATGTCATCCATTGATGCCGCATGGTGAGCAGTGAATGGTGCCAACGTTGAAATTTCTTCAAACTATGCATGTATGCATCGAAATTTGACATGGTTAGACAAGACACATGCCTTAATAGTATGCGAGGGTTTCAAGACTCAAGGATGCCCGACTTCCTCACATAATCTTCGACATCCTCCACTTTTGCATGAACATTCATTATGCAGTGTCATTTTCATCACTCATCATTCCAATCTACAAAATATTGGTCGAAACTCTCTTGAAATGTCATGGAATGTCTTCCAACACACCCATCTGCAATGTCATCAACTGACCCAACACATTGAGCAGTAAATGGGGCCAACGTTGAAATTTCTTCAAAATGTGATTGTATAAGTTGAAATATTACATGGTTATACTATGCGAATGCATTGACAACATGGGAGGGTTTTAAGACTCAATGAAACAATTGAGATTGAATATTCATGTTTTGATATTGTTATCCTCAATTTGTGGATAAATAAGGAGATTATGTCTTAGGCCCTCAGGTTGCAGATATGGATCAATGCCGAGAGACTACATGACCAACAATATCCTTTTGCACAGATGGAGAACCTTCTCACCACCACAGAGGTCACAGATTTTCAGATGGCATCCACCACATCAACTGGCTTCCGAAAGGTAGTGGGCCTTGCTCCATGAGGTACAAGTCAGTATGATGGTGAGCATCGTTTCAATATTTAAGGCATTTAAGTATGTTGTATCTTAGATTGCTCTATATTTCATGGTATATGCTTGGGAATTATGTCTTTTGCCCTGCTTCACCTTGGTGGTTGACATTGTGCCCTAGTAAGTGGTCTTCCCTGGGGATGATTTTGCTACTAGGAACTCCCTTGAAGACCCATCATATCGTTCCTGACCATACTTACCACTCTCCATTACTATTTCCCCCCATTTACTTATATCTTGGGATTTTAGGGCGTATTGACCCAAGAAGGGGTTGTCCCTCATTCTATGGCAAGAAGGGGCTGAAGGCCCAGAGGGATTGATGTTGGGTAAAAGATAAAATATTGTGTATGAACCTTCCAGATGCTTTTCCCATGGATCACCCAAGAAATCAATGAAACACTTATCTTTGAGAAAAGGGGGACTGTGAAATGTGACTATGAATGCTTAAAAGGTTAGTTGGAGGATATGAGGTCTCATCATAAGCTGGCCTATCATGTCCATGAATATCTAGTGGTATGACATTATCTGGTCACCAAGCAAGGGTAATGGCTCTCGGTTGCATGGCTGAGAGAAATGGGGTCTCATCACGAGCCATCCTTTTCATTTCCACTAGGTGTTTGTTGGTGACATTGCCATTATTTGGACACCACGCTAGGGTAGTGGCCTTCAACCTCTCCTTAAATTTATGAAAGAATGGAAAAATCATGGGATTAGAAAAAATGCATTGCAAACGAAGGTACCAGACACCCTCTACAAAGGCACCCATGACTAAGACACTACGACCTCTTGTATGTCATGAGCTATATGCCCATTGAGTCTTGACGCTAACCACTTCACCCACTTTACATAGCTTAGAGAGGGATCTCTTGGAAACTCTCCTCGACCTAGGGTAAGATCTACCCAATAGGACACCTCGTCAACCCTCCCATATTCAAGCTTGACAAGTCACATAATGTCTTTGAGCATTTAATTGTTTGACATAGTGATCTTTGAAGCACATGCTTAGGTGGCTCATTTATTGATTAGATTCACTTATCATGATGTTATGACTTGAGATCCTTGGAGGGAATGCTTATTTGTCTTTGCGGGACCTAGTTGGTGGACAATTTTGGAAGAACAAGCCTAGCTTGGACTTCCATGGGGCTTGAATCCCACAGGTGGATGCCAAGGGCCTGCATGCCGGATGAGAGATACCAAACTTTGAAGGCCTAGAAGATGAATTGGATGACATAACCTAGCCCCCACATGCCAAACGTTTTGCATAGGAGAGGAAAAACGTCACCTTTAGAGGCATGCTGTCACCTAAGTGGGGTTAGGGTTTGGTGGTGAGGTTGACATGCATTGGCACAAGGAAGTTTTGAGGGGCTTGAGACTTGATAATGAAGGAAGTTGTTTGGATGCTTGACATGTGACTTTGGGAAGCCTTTCTACACTCCTCCACCACCAATGACCTTCTCCTAGTGCCAAAACATCCCCTAAAGGGGTGACATCCTTATAACTAGGGATTTTCTTTGTGCAAAAGTGAAATTAAAGTGAATTGTTTAATATTACTTTGTAAAAAGGGGCATGATTAGGGTTGTTGACCCCCAGTATTGTGGTTTACCCTTAATTATGTGGACAAAATATGTTAGTGACATTTTGTATAAATAAGAGATCATAAGATATCATTTTAACACAACTCTCCCTCTTGTGAGAAGCACTTGGTCTGGAATTTTCGCTACACTTAGAGTATTTTGTATTTGGTGCTATGGAATAATACTTTTTGGTTATGGTTCATTGATGATGATGGTGCACTATCTCTTGGAGGTCATTCTTTTGCTATTGTGGAGGTTTACTTTGAAATGTTAAAGGATTTTTCTTGAATGGTATGGTTTCTACCTTGTTATTATCATTTGTAATTCAAGTTGAAGTTGTCTTGGCCAAGGCTATATAGGGAGTATAAGGATATACACCCCTATCCTAGTTACCACCATTTTATCAAGTTATTTTGCAAGGGTTTTGTTGAGGAAGTAAGAGGATGTTAGGGACCTAACCCCTCACGTAGGTAGAATAATATATTCCGATGTAATAAAGGTCAATATTAATAAGGCCTAGCAATAAGGAAGAATAAGGTGAATGCAAGAGGACCTAATAGAAACTTCCGCTTCTAGAAGGATCTTCCTCTAGATGGTTCTTTTGATCATCATATTTAGTATAAATAGGAGTCGAGGGTATGATAACTGTTGTCTTGGATATTATTGTAATAGAGCTCTGCTCTGCTGGAGGTTGCCCCCTCGAAGAGGCAAGTGAACATTGCTCTCAGTAATCTAAGTGCTCTTTCTGGTGTTATTGTGGTATCATTTTGGTATTATTGTGGTGTTGTTCTGGTTATATTGTTGCTCATCTGCCATTTCTAGCATTTTATTTCTGTTCTGCATACTTTTTATATCTAGAATAGTACAAGTGGTATCAGAGCACTTTCCTTGGCAGAAAATTGTGGGTTAATTTTTTTTCAGGGTAGAGACGTATTCCGATGTCTTTAAGCTATAGAGATCTATCGTTACGTGCATAAACCTGCGGTCGGGGATTCATACACACAGGAAATACAAGTGCTTAAGCGCACATCTATTGGCCACCCTTGTAACCCCTATTGGTACCCCTTCGAGTGGTAGCGCATCAAACATCACCTGTATACAGATCGACCTAGATTTACTGAAGCCCTCTTTAGATAAACTGATCGACCACCTGACTGCTATAGTGCCACCGAGAACAACACTCAGGAAGATACTCTCTAGTACCTGGGTAGTCGGGTAGTATGGCTAAGGGCACGATCTAGCCTCCTTAGTTGGTTCCATGAGATATCGGGCCGAGTACTATTGTTGGACCCCACACGTATATCAAAGAGCTATAGCACAAGGCACACCCTTGTCTGTAGAACCCTTGAATACCTAACCCTTGGGGATGGAAACAAAAAACAAAACAAACAAGATCTATTGCCGCACAACTCTGTTCGAGTTTCCAAATCACTACACATTTCTTCCTGATTAAGCATTTGGGCATTTCATCACTTCAATATTATTCAAATCAGAGTATAACTCTGCAGATGTAAAGAAATAAAAATAAAAAAATGAGTCTAGATTTTGTTGCACCATTATTTGAGACCCATTCCATTGGATTTATCTCTTCGCCCTTATCACATTCATACCTATCATTTTTCAGCAAAATTTTTGACCCCACCCACCCCTTTTCGATTCCCTCATCATCATGGCCCATACCTGTAGCTAAGACTTGGAAGCTCTCTTCAATACCTTGCAATCTAATTTCACAGAGACCCAACAAGAAGTGAGACAACTCAGTGCCAATATTGCCACCATCAATAAAAACATGCATTCTTCCATTGCCGCCTCAATCGAGGAATGCAAAGAAGACCTCAAACAAGACATTACTACCTAGTTCGAATCTATCGCTTCGATGATCTGCACCAAGCTGCATATCCCTACAGATCCCCCTTTATCTGACCCACCTTTGCATGTCGAAGCTAAAACTTTCTCTCATTCCCATAATTTTTAGCGCCATCACTTTTAGCATGACCTACACTTTTCGCGTGTGGATGTGACCAAATTTGATGGCTCAGATCCCACTGGTCGGTTAACTCAAGTGGAACATTATTTCTCTTTGTATGGAATTACAGATGACTTGGCCAAACTCCGGTATAGTGTTATCCATCTAGATCAATAACGTTGGCAATGGTGGCAATGGAGAAAAACTGCCCGTCAAGGGTATGCTTCTTGGACACACTTTGTGGCAGATCTTTATGAACGCTTTGACACTGACACCAACCATTTAGATTGTTTGACAAAGTTGAAACAATATGGCACAATAGAAGACTTTATAGCTGCTTTTGAGTGACTAGATTTTCATACAGAGGGCATGTCTGATGCTTTTTTTCGAGAATGTTTTATCAGTGGCCTCAAGGATGATATTTGTGCCCATGTCCTCATGGCTCGACCTTAGAGTTGGGTGGAGGCTACTAAATGAGCTAAGGAAGCACAACAAGTTGTCTCTTCTCAAAACCAAAAACTCTCATTTATTCCTCGCACTAAACCAGTAAATCCAACTCCTTCTACTCCACTAAAGATCCAAAAATTGAACAGGGCCAAAATAGATGAATGCCAACTCAAAGGCCTTTGTTTTAATTGTGATGACAAATATTTTTCAGGACACAAGTGTAAGGAACAAAATCTTTTTATGGCCATCTCGGAGGATGTTTCAGAAGAGGATGTTGAAGCTCCCCTTATGTCTAAGTCACTTGAACCCACTGACATAACCCCTCCCTCAGACCCTCCCGAAGTAGAACCGATCATTTCCGTAAATTCTCTCACTGGATTCTCTGCTCCCTAAACCATCAAACTAATTGGCTACATCAAGCATAGGAAGGTCATGATTCTTGTTGATAGTGGAAGCACCCATAATTTTATTCATCATTGCATTCCCAAGAAACTAATTGCTATATCCGTGCAATCAATAATTTCCAAATCATGATTGCCAATGGCGGGTCCATGAAATGTGGAGGGCATTGTGAAAATGTGTGTCTCCAAATTTGTGACTACCACCTAAAATATCATATGTTTTCTACCGACATGGGCGGTTGTGACATTGTGTTAGGTGTAGACTGGCTAAGCACTTTGGGTCCCATTCTCATGGATTTTAAGGAATTAACCATGCAATTCGACTAGGAGGGCCAACAATATAAGTTCCAAGGCATCACTGTTGGTTCCCCTGAAATCATTAGTTCCCATCGCATGGAAAAGCTGCTAAAAAAGGTCATTCGAGCGTTATTGCCCTACTCCATGCCATACAAGCAACTGGGACACCCTCTATGCCACAAGACCTCCAATCCATCCTCTCTAAACATCAAGTGGTTTTTTCCACTCCCCAGGGACTCCCTCGTTCCCGTGGTGTTCATGATCATTCCATTCTCCTTGTCCCAGGAAGCCTTCCTCCCAATATTCGTCCCTACCGTCACCCCTTTTCCCAAAAAAATAAAATTGAGGAAACGGTTCAAGAACTGCTTAACGCAGGTGTTATCCGCCCTAGTATGAGCCCCTACTCTTCTCCCATGGTCATGGTCATGAAGAAAGAAGGTTCTTGGTGCATGTGTCCTGACTTCCACGCCCTCAACAAAGTCACCATTAAAGACAAATTTCCCATTCCTGTCATTGATGACCTCTTGGATGAATTGAGTGGCACCCAATTCTTTACTAAAATTGATCTTCATTCTGTCTAGCACCAGATCTGTATGAAAGAGATAGAAATTCCTAAGACTGCCTTTAGAACTCATGAGGGCCACTATGAGTTTTTGGTCATGCCCTTTGTCTTGTGTAATGCTCCCTCCACTTTCCAAAGTCTCATGAATCATGTCTTCCATCCTTTTCTCCATCATTTTGTCTTAGTTTTCTTTGATGATGTCCTCATCTATAGAAAAACCTGGACAAACCATCTTGCTCATGTGGATTGAGTTCTCCATCTACTCTCTCAGCACTAACTTTTCTTGAAACAATCTAAATGTTCTTTTGGCGCCTCAAAAGTTGAGTACTTGGGTCATCTTGTTGGCAAGGATGATGTCATGGTGGATCCTAAAAAGATTGAAGCTATGCAAGATTGGCCTCACCCAAAGACTCTCAAAATCTTGCGTGGATTTATGGGCTTAACAGGTTATTATCACAAGTTTGTTAAGAATTATGGAAATATTGCAGCCCCTCTCACTGCACTCCTTAAAAATAATTCTTTCACCTGGACTCCAGCAGCTGCTCAGGCTTTTCAAACCTTGAAGATGGCCATGTGCACCAGTCCAGTCCTGGCCCTTCCTAATTTCACAAAGACCTTTTTCCTGGAAAGTGATGCTTCAGGGAAAGGAATTGGCGCTGTCCTTATGCAAGGGGGTCGACCATTGGCCTTTACCAACAAACAACTGTCTGAACAAAATTTGGGCAAATCAATCTATGAAAAGGAAATGTTGGCTATTTTGCATGTCATTGATCTTTGGCACCCTTATCTATTGGGGCAATGCTTCCAAATTAATATAGATCATCAAAGCCTCAAGTATTTTCTGGAAAAACCCATTTCCTCCCTAGAGCAACAAAAATGGGTGACTAAGCTCTTTGGATATGATTATGAGATCATTTACAAGAAAGGCAAAGACAATGTGGTTGCGAATGCACTTTCCCGAAAATATGAAGATGAAGGGTCCCTTTTTTCTCTCTCCTTCATTGCACCAGATTGGCTCTGAGCCGTTTGCCAGGAATGGCTACACGATCCCAAAAGTTTGCATCTAATATAACAATTGCAGTCCAATTCTCCAATTTCCCCAGGGTACTCTTGGCTCCATGATGAGCTTGCCGTTTGTATTTAAGTAAATCCTAGCTAGGTTGCTTACCTTTGGAAGTAAGAGGATTTACACCCCCAAGGGTTTAATAATCCTAGCTCTTTATTTTTGACCCCATTAACCCATAACTAAAGGCACTAATCTTACATTGGAGAAATAAAATATTGCATTGGGAAACACAATTATTTGTCATTTTTACTTCTTGCAACTTGGATTGTGCTCCTTGTGCTTAAGGAACCTCACAACCACAAAGGCGTCCCCATCAAAATGACATTTCTTACTTCTGTTACAAATTTACCTCTTCAATCATTAGGGCTGTAGAAAACCCAACTCAATTGCTTGAATAACTCTCTTATCAACCACTGGAAATTGCCCAAAGTTTGCACACTTGTCTTACTTGATCTAGCGCACTTTTTGGCAAAGTTTGGAGGATTTTTAGTGGCTGATTTTATTGCTATAATACATTGATTTTTACAGCCATATGGATGATATAATTTGATGCATAAAAGTGTTTACAACAACCTTATCTTTTCATAATAATATCTTGGTCTTTCATCTTGAGTTTTGCTAGTCTTTCTCTTGTATCTTCTACTTGTTTATAACATATATTTTGCAAGTTATGGTGCCATTTTATTGCTGATATACATTGTCACTAACATCTGCTATTAGGGGCAACACGATTAAATTGCTTTCCCTTTTGAATATATTGCAATATATTCTTGTTTTTCTTGTGTCTCAGGCATGTATTTCACCATTTGCGGGTTACTCAACATACTCTGAAACCCTTGGACCTTCCCAAGAATTCATTCCAAGACCTTCATACCGTTTAGATTTGACCTCTAGGGACTTCATCTGTATCTTCATATTTTTCCATCTCATTCCCCCTAGGGTCACCGAGATTCCCCCCTTGAGGTGACTACCTCACCTCTAAAGTGACAAGGACACCTGCCTAAGGTGACAGTGGGTAGGTGATCTCTTAGTTGTCACCATTTAGTGGTTGGGTCGGGCTTTTTACAACCTACAACTTGTGCGATAACATTTTGGCGTCATTGTCAGGGAGGATTTTGAATCCTTTTCAAAACCCTAACGACACTTTGGAAATATATCCAAAATCCTTTCCCTTAGCTTGCCTGACGACTCCACCCAAGGAACTGTCCCTTTCCACCCTTCTTGATGAGCTCATCCTGAAGCTCATCTTGCAACTCCACCTTCCCAGAATCCTTCCTTTCCCAAACCTTTTCCCCTTGGGAGGTTCAAGCCTTCTAAGGTTTACCAAAGAAGGCCTCCTCTCAAGTCTCCCGTTGTTAAAACCCTCTTCCACAGTACCCTTCCTCTTGCTCCAATGGATCACCCTTAGGCAAAGGACTTCTACAAACGTCTCAACATGTTCAACATCCAAGGATACCCTAATACAATGCCAAAAGAATTCAACAAGTGGTTTCCCAAGTTCCGAGGAAACAATGTGATAATTGTCGAGGACCATCTTTATGTCATGGGCTGAGACATGGACAATGCAGGTATTGAGCATGAAGATGTGGCGATGAAGTTATTTTCCTCCTCATTGACTGAGGAAGCTCTTGATTGGTTTAGAGGGCTCCCTAACAATCATCTCCGTCCTACGAAGCTTTTTCCAACTTATTCAAGAATAGATGGTCAACAAAGGCAAATGGTGGGATGCTTCGAGATCAGTTTAATCAGATAAAGAAAAGGGATATTGAGACGGTAAAGGAATTCAATACCATATTTGACAAGTTGTACAATCAAATTCCAACAACAAATTTATGTCCTACAACATCATTAGTTCGTCTCCTTTACATGAATGCTTTTGAAGGGTAGTTTCGATTCATTCTCAAAGAAAAAAATCCCACATCATTGGTACAAACCAAAGAATATAGTGCCAATATTGAAGAAAATCTTTTTGATTCGAGGGTAGAACCTTTTCACTACCCTTGTGTCAAAGAAAAAACAAAGACTAAGGTTTCCAACAACAATGCTCTTGATCTGATTGCCCTCTTAACTCAGAAGATAGACCAGATGAATACACAATTTATCTAGGTGCAGAATCAGATTATGGGCCATTTGACTACAGTGGAAAGAAATCAATATGCTCCCAGACCTAATTTTTCTAGACAAAAGAGAGATGCCATGGGTTGGAAACCAAGGCCTCAACAAGAGGAAAAGGCCCCAGAT
This sequence comes from Picea abies, assembly GCA_900067695.1. Lineage (NCBI taxonomy): Eukaryota > Viridiplantae > Streptophyta > Pinopsida > Pinales > Pinaceae > Picea > Picea abies. The sequence continues at coordinate 6,816 of CBVK0100099767.1, read as the reverse complement.
ACTTTAAAACCAGTTGGGACAGTTGATATAGAAGCTTGGTGCCTCCCATGCCAAGAACCCCACATAGAAGATGAATTCCCTCGACAAGACAAATATTCTCCTAACAATATGAATTTTATTGATATGATTTGTGTTTCCTAAGAGGAACAAGTTACCTAAGAGTAGATTAATGAAGCCAAAAGAAGAGAAGAAAGAGAAGGGAGACTCTGGGCCTTGAATCAATTGACAAATGATTAGAAGAAGGAATTAAGGAGGAGGGAATATCTAAATTGGGGGATTCTCTTGTCGAGGACCTTTTCCTATGCCCTTGGGGGTTTTCTTAGGATGAGCCTTACAAATGCATATATCCCCATGGGAAATGGAACATATGGAATCTTTCACAATAGGGAAAAAATTATAGACCTGTGTTGGATCTGAGGGGCCCTAATTATGTAAGTGAACACTACTTTGATGTGCCTCCACACATTATTGAGTATGAACCATCCGAGCTACCCTTCATACATGAAGACTCCATATAATCTTCCTGGACAGATAAAAAGAAAAATTCAAAATACCATGGGAAGGAGCCAAGGTCTATCCAGATTTTGAAAAGAGAAGGAGAAAAACATGAAAAAATCATCAAAGAGACAGTTTGTGCAGAGCCTCCTTCACATCCATGTGTTGAGAATACCCCTTGCATCAATTTCAATGAAGGAAGTATTGCGCTCATGTGGGACAAAAGAAAGGGCAAGCTAAGGTATGGCCAACAATATAACAACTAATGGCTTGGCCCTTACATCACTAAAAAGAAGTCTGATAAAGAAAAGTACTATCTGAGGACTTTAGACAGGAGAAGGATGCCATTACCAGTGGATGGATCTCTTCTCCAACCTTATTTTCAGATCACATTACTTCTTCAGGGCCCATGGCCTAGGTAAGTAGGTAAGTCATCTTGTTTTCCCCTGCATTTTCATCTTGATTGCTCATACTAGTTTAGATGCATTTCATTTTCATTTTGCTCTACTTGCATATTGATTTCATGCTTAGTTTAGAATTTTTTGAAAAAATGTCAAAATGTTTCTTTTCTAGATTAGTTTTCATTTTGGATTTCTCTCTCTATATATGGATGAATGGTGATAGCACCACCCTAGATGCTCTGATCTCTTTGTCTGAGTTTTTGGCAAGAACATGTCTACCAATAGATGTTGCGGTTCTCATGCACTCTTCGATGAGCACATGTCCCCAAGTAGGAGCTAGATGTTATCCCCATTTTGTGGATAACTAAGGAGATTATGTCTCGAGGCCCTTAGGTTGCAGATATGGAGTGTTGATATACTACATGACTGACGATATCCTTTTTCACAGATGGAGATCCTTCTCACCACCATAGAGGTCGCATATTTTCAGATGGAATCCACCACATCAACTGGCTTTCAGAAGGCAGTGGACCTTTCTCCATGAGGTACAAGTCAGTATTATGGTGATCACAATTTTAATATTTAAGGCATTTAAGTATGTTGTATCTTATATTTCTCTAGATTTCATGATATATGCTTGGACATTATGCCTTTTTCCATGCTTCACCTTGGTGGTTGACATTGTTCCCTAGTAAGTGGTCTTCCTTGGGGATGGGTTTGCTACTAGCAACTCCCTTGAAAAGACATCATATCATTTCTGACCATACTTACCACTTTCCATTACTAATTCCCCCCATTTCCTTATCTCTTGGGATTTTAGGGTGTATTGAACCAAGAAGGGGTTGTCCCTCATTCTATGGGAAGAAGGGGTTAAAGGCTTAGAGGGATTGATGTTAGGTAAAAGATAAAATCATGTGTATGAACCTTCCAGATGCTTTGCCTAGGGATCACCCAAGAAAGAAATGAAACATTTATCTTTGAGAAAAGGGGGACCCACAAGAAATATGATTAAAAATGATTAAATTGTTAGTAGGAGGATAAGAGGTCTCATCACGAGCAGACCTATCATGTCCATGAATATGTAGTGGTATTAAATTACCATCATTTGGTCACCAAGCCAGCGTAATGGCTCTTAGTTGCATGGCTGAGAGAAAGGGGGTCCCATCACGAGCCAACCTTCTCATTTCCATTAGGTGTTTGTGGGTAACACTGACATTATCTAGACACCACACCAGGGCAGTGGCCTTCAACCTATCCTTAAATTTATGAAAGAATGGAAAAATAATGGGCTTGGAAAAAGTGCATTGCAAACAAAGGTATCACACACCCTCTACAAAGGCACCCATGAATGAGACATTACGATCTCTTGTATGTCATGAGCCTTATGCCCATTGAGTCTTGACCCTAACCACTTCACCCACTTTACATGGCTTAGATATGGATCTCTTGGAAACTCTCCTTGACCTAGGGCAAGCTCTACCCAATAGGACACCTCGTTAACCATCCCATATTCAGGCTTGACAAGTTGCATAATGTATTTGAGAACTTAATTGTTTGACATAATGATCTTTGATGCACATGCTTAGGTGGCTCATTTATTGATTGGATTCACTTATCATGATGTTATGACTTGAGATCCTTGGAGGGAGTGCTTATTTGTCTTTGCAGGACCTAGTTGGTGGACAATTTTGGAAGAACAAGCCTAACTTGGGCTTCCATGGGGCTTGAAGCCCACAGGTGGATGCCAAGGAACCACATGCTGGACGAGAGAGATCAAACTATGAATGTCTAGAAGATGACTTGGACGACATAACCTAGCCCCCACATGCCAAACGTTTTTCCTAGGAGAAGCAAAATGTCACCTTTAGAGGCATGATGTCACCTAGGGTGTTAGGGTTTGGTGGTGAGGTTGACATGCATTGGCACAAGTACATTTTGAGGGGCTTGAGACTTGATCATGAAAGAAGTTTTTTGGATGCTTGACATGTGGCTTTGGTAAGCCTTTCTACACTCCTCCATCACTAACGATCTTCTCTTAGTGCCAAAACATCCCTTAAAGGGGTGACGTTCTTATAACTAGGGATTTTCTTTGTGCAAAAGTGAAATTAAAGTGAATTGTTTAATATTACTTTGGAGAAAGGGGAAAGATTAGGGTTTTTGACACCTAATCTTGTGGTTTACCCTTAATTATGTGGAAAAAATATGTTAGTGACATTTTGTATAAATAAGAGATCATAAGATCTCATTTTAACATAACTCTCTCTCTTGTGAGAATTACTTGGTCTGAAATTTTTTCTACACTTGGAGTATTTTGTCTTTCGTGCTATGGAATAATCATTTTTGGTTATGGTTCATTGATGATGATGGTGTGCTATCTCTTGGAGGTCATTCTTTTGCTATTGTGGAGGTTTACTTTGGCATGTTAAAGGATTTTTATTGAATGGTATGGTTTCTACCTTGTTCTTATCATTTGTAATTCAAATTGAACTTGTTTTGGCCAAGGCTAGATAGGGAGTATAAGGATATACACACCTATCCTATTTTCCACCATTTTATCAAGTTATTTTGCAAGGGTTTTGTTGAGGAAGTAAGAGGATTTACCCCCCTCATATTTAAACCCTAGCTAGGTTGCTTACCTTGAGAAGTAAGAGGATTTACACCCCCAAGGATTTAGTAATCCTAGCTCTTTATTTTTGACCCCATTAACCCATAGCTAAAGGCACTAATCTTGCATTGGAGAAACAAAATATTGCATTGGGAAACACAATTTCTTGTCATTTTTACTTCTTGCAACTTGGATTGTGCTCCTTGTGCTTAAGGCACCTCATAGCCACAAGAGTGCCCCCATCAAAAGGATATTTCTTGCCATTGTTACAAATTTACATCTTCAACCATTAGGGCTTCAGAAAACCTAACTCAATTGCTTGAATAATTCTCATATCAACCACTGGAAATTGTCCAAAGTTTGCACACTTGTCTTTACTTGCTCTAACGCACTTTTTTGGCAAAGTTTGGAGGAGTTTTAGCGGTTGGTTTTCTCGTTGTAATACATTGATTGTTACAACCATAAGGCTGATATAATTTGCTGCAGAATTTTTTTTGCAACAACCTTATCTTTTCATGCTAATATCTTGGTCTTTCATCTTGAGTTTTTCTAGTCTTTAGCTAGTCTTTCTCTTGTATCTTCTACTTGATTTCTAGAATTTATTTTGCAAGTTATGGTTCCATTTTATTGCTAATATAAATTGTTACTAACAACTGCTATTAGGGACAACAAGCTTAACTTGCTTGTCCATTTGGATATATTGCAATATATGCTTGTTTTTCTTGTGTCTCGGGCAGTTATTTCACCATTTGCAGGTTACTCAACATACTTGGCAACCCTTGTACCTTCTCAAGACTTCATTCCAATACTTTCATACCATTTATATTTCAACTCTAGGGAGTTCATATCCATCTTCATCTTTTTTCCATCTTATTCCCCCTAGGGTCATCAAGATTCCCCCCTTGAGATGACTACCTCACCTCTAAAGTGACGGGGACACCTACCTAAGCTGACAATGGGTAGGTGACCTCTTATTTGTTTCCATTTAGTGGTTGGTTCGAGATTTTCCCAACCTACAACTTGTGCGATAACATATATGAAATAGGAAACTCAAATTGAGCTCTAATTTATTAAATTTTCACCTAATTCTAGGTGATGAGAATCTTTTATTTTGTTTAATTATTTTATGGTTAGTTCTTAATAAAACATAATAAAAAATTATTCCCAACATTAAAATGAAAACAATATAAAAATAATGAAGTTAACAAAGTTGTTTATTCAAATCATTGTGAGATACATGCATTAATATTTTATTAAATTTTGTGTCTTTATGAACAATTGTTGAAACAAAATGAATGGAAGAAGCATCCAAGTAATCCTATTTTTTTCTGCCAACAATTCATACCATATCTTGAACACTTTAAGGATATTGCAATAGGTAATTTTTACTGACACAAATAATACTAAACCATTTGAAAGTTTAGGCCATAAGAATCATCATTTTTAAAATATAGATTACAAATAATTTTGAAAATTTAGAAGTCTTGGTCATTAACATCATTGTCTGCAACAATGTCATCTAGTGTATCATTGTCAATGTTCATACGATATTTCAAGTATTTAATATTATCATCATCCTCATCTTGACCTGCATCATCTTCATCATCATTGAAATTAGACTGTAGACCATCCATATTGTTACCAGACGTATTTGGATCATCATTTTCTATACCATCCATATTGTTGTTTTCCATAACATCATTTAATCCTGGATTGTTGTCTTCTTGTGCCTAAACATAACCATGACCATGTTTAGCATCATCATGGATGACAATTTATTCGATGTTCTTTAATCCCTCTCTCTCATTTTTTTGGCCATCATTATTTTGTTCAGTATCCACTAATGCATCGTCAAATACATGCCTTAATATTGGATCATAATGTATGACAAACATCCATTTCGAGTCCAAAATATCTTCATAGAAAAATACCTGCACATGAACAAATACATACATATATTAGATGTATGTTATAACAATTTTGTTGATTAATAAACACATGTATATATTCACAATAAACAATGTATTAATAGATTATTGATCACTACCGCTTCTTGTTTGAGTTAAATAAATACCTGTTGACAATGAATTGGTAGAACATAAGGCTCCTTGTCCTTCGATAGGAACTGTGGGGCTAAATATATGCACTATTAATTCCCAACATTAAATTTTCAACCAGGGAGTCGTAGTCTTAGAGGTGCAAGCACAAGAAATGAAGGATTGGAGCCTAGTCCAACCTAATGCTGACAAACCAAACTTTAATCAAATAAACAAAACAAGAAATGAATTCAATTGACAGAAAATAAACTAACACCTTAGGTTGAAACCCATTACGGGAAGGTCATATCTCACGAGTTAGGCCTTTAATCTTCCTTTGGTGATTGAATCTTTGTGAAATTAAAGTGCAAGGAATCTAAAGGTACAAGAAATAAAATCAAGTGCAGGAAATTTAAACTATGGGAAATCCAAATTGAAGCAAACTAGATAAAGGGAAAAACAATAAAAAAAAATAGAAAACAAAACCTACTTCAAACTATGAAAATGAATTGTCCTAAAAAGATACACCCAAGAATGGAAAGTGAAGTTTTCAATTTGGGTCGTGAAGTTTAAGAAACAGAACTCAGAAATCAAACATGGACTGTAGTGCAGGAACAAAGTGCAGTGCATGAACTGTTGATTAAGGTTGGTTGTCATTGATGTCAAACCTTGAAGAAAGCCCCATAGCACAAAGGATTGGGTAATGGACCCAATATTGTTTGATGTAAATATGATTCATTATTGTTTTGTCATGGTTGATAAGAAGTAAATATGGATGAACACCAAAGTGGTCCCCTTATGGTGAAAGCCCTCACGGGAAGATGCTTTGTGGAGTAAGAGAACCCATGCTTAATTGTGGAATAATGGCATGAAGTAAAGTGATTTTGTTAGGGAAAATATCCTAAATGGATATTTCTTTTCATTTCATTTCCGGTGGTATGTGGAACGTCACATAATTCCTCACGGTTAGAGAGTTATGGCCATGAGAAGTTGGAGACCTAGGTTTGGGTAATGGACCCAAGTTTGTTTGATGGGTAACAGTATGAGTTATGATATATTTTCATATAATACTATTCTATATGGATAGTACATGTCATGCCATTTCTGGTGGTATGTAGAATGTCACATAACTCCTCACGGTTTGAGAGTTATGGGCTTACGAAGTTGGAGGACCCTCATATGTCATCTAGAAGCCCCAAAAGGTCAAAGTAGTCAAAATGGTTTAAGATATTTTAAAAGGTAAATAATAAAGTGAAGTGATGAGTGTATTATAATTCAA
>CBVK0100099766.1:0-23190 GCA_900067695.1 Picea abies | reverse complement strand
TGGGTTTCCTCGGGAAATATATGTCTCTTTGTTTCTCATATATGTGACTGATGCTAAATGTGCCATTGTTTATTTCCCTACATTATTGTCGTCATCATTGAGTGCCTTGAAAAGTTTGTAAAAGAATAATAATTTTTTAAGCACAGTAACAATTTATTCACACCCCCCCCCCTCAGTTGTTCAACACAAGCAACGCCATGATCAACACCGGGTGCCACACCAGTTTCAGGTGGGCAACAAAGTTTGGTTTAACTTGCAGAAAGAATGCCTTACCAGGCTTCATTGAAAGATTTTTCCATTCCATTATGGACCTTACACCATAACCAAGGTTGTGGGTGACAATACTTTTGAACTCAACCTCCCCCCCTTCCTTGTCTTACATCCAATGTTCAATGTGGATCTCCTTCAGCCTTATTTTCCACCATTATTGAACACCTTAGAGATAGAAGAACAATTGACACAAACATAGCTCAAGCCTGACTGCATGGAACATGAATCCACTTATCATATTGTGGACACATAGGTCAATGGCACTCTCCAACAGAGGATCCATATTTATCGGGTTTTCAAAGTAGGGCAACTCCTGCACTAAGGCAATTGTCTCACCCAGGGCCAAATTCAGTAAAAATTTCCTCATCTAATGGGGGAACTCAATGCAATGGAGATCATTGCTTCTTAAGGGGGGAGGATTTATCTAGGAGGATATTTGTGGCCATCCACCTTGTCCAACTGGCTCAAAACAATTTTTTTGGCAACTTACTATTAGCAGTTTTTCGGTTCCCAAACTTCTAGGGCCATTTTGAGGGCCTAAACGATGTTTTTTCACAATCAGGCACCTCACAGTAGTCAAAGGCTTCGATTGAGCCCCCTAAATGAATCTCCTCGTCAATACCTTTCCAATGAGCTATCGTGCGCCCTAAATGGAGATCGTATGCAAAAGTTATGACTCTGAGAAGTTAATGTACTAACTTACCCCAACTGGGCCCACATGACTTTTGGTGCTTCATCTCCTAGGGTTAGGGTTTTGGAATTCATCTTTATTGTAAGAAGGAATTCAGAGCCTCATTGTACTCATCTTATTGTGAATGCTCGTAGCCATCACATCTCTTCTCAGAGATNNNCATTCTAGCAAGCTTGTTTTCAGCCTACATTTTACTCTTTTCAACATATTTCTTATTGAATAGAAGTCAAGTTTTACTGTATCTCTATTATTTTTCACTGTGTATTTGTGTTAAATTCATAAATTTTTGGTTTCATTTCATTCTTCTCATAAATATGGATCATATATTTAGAATGGGTATACTAGTTAACAAAGTATTTAATTCCTAGTGTAATGTCCATTCAAATTTGACTATCATCCGAGGACAAATGGAATGGACGCATTATGTCCACTTTTCTCCATGTAGGATATTGATCTCGAATTACCAAGTTTGTTTATGAGTTTAATCAATTCATTAATACTCTTACACATTTATAAAAGTAGTCTTATGATCTTAGAGTAATTTCCTCCATAATCATAAAGCTCGTATGTTTTATAGTTGTAAGAATCCTTATAAAGTACCTTATAATCAATTTTGACTAAATCTATATTAATCAAAGCAGTGTTATGATTTTAAATTCTAATGTTATGTCTTATTATATTTTAAAGTTTTAGTTAATGCTTAGTTCATGTTTCATATCTTTAATTTGAATGATAGTAGTTTTAGAGTCCCATGTATAACCACAAAGAGCAATGAAACTTATCCTTATATACACTTTGTAAATATTAATGAAAACTATACATAATAATTTGAAACCATCAATATATCGAAACAATTACTTTAAACACAATTCAAAGCGAGAAATGAGAACATTGTTTCAGCTAACTAAACTACTTCCACTCAATAAACTAATATACTTTGTTGAGAATAAAAGTTTCACTAATGGAGGTAAATTACAACAAGTTTAGCATAGTTTGAACTCTGTGATTCAATTAATATGGAACTGATTGAAGCAACGCATTGTAGGAACAAAATAATAACCACGAATAAGAACTAATGAGTGCTCATACTCAAGAAATATCATGTAAGAACATTTACAAACAAATAGCGACCTGAATAGAATTAATGTACAATGACCCAAAAGTGCAAAGAGGGACAAAGAAGTAGTATGGGTTAGGATGGAGGAGAGCCAAACGATTTTCAAATTTTGGTTTTGGCAGGATTCTCTTGGGTTGCAGGTTTCATGGATTTTTTATTTCGACAGGTTGTGGCATTTACTCTGATCAAGGTGGTATAAACCATAACAACTTCTTTATTTTATTTAGGGAGGTGTCTTGTCTTTGGTTAGTGTGCTTAATCCTTTTTTCACTCACTACCAGACCCATCGATCTCCAAACTTAGCAGTTTGTCTTCCTTCCTTCCGTATTTATTTTGGAATTACCGGTAGTTAAGTGATCAGGCCTTTGAACTGACAGTTTTCGTTAGCAACAAGACCCTGGCCCTTATTATTGGGTCCACTATCTTTTCACCTCTTTACTTCTGACTTTCCTTCGTTTGGTTCTCAATCCTGAAGAGTCAGTTCTTACACTGTTGTTATTGTTTAATCCAGAAGTTGTAGTTTCTAAAGGTCAGGTGGCATTCTGTAATGGAATGTGAGGTTATCACCCACTTAAGTGTGGTAGACAAGGAATATTGGGATCACCCGAGCTTCCTCTCAATGGTGGATGATCTATGTAAAAAATGAGGCAGTAATGACTCAATAAATGCGACTTCATGTGAACCTACTACTCTTTTGGTGGAGGCTCTTCCTTCTACTAACTCTGGTACAAAGTCTATTTACTAGCCTTCTTCGTCATGTCTTTCCTTCTGTAAGGAAGTTCCCCGGGTCTCTAGACTGTCTGTTGAAGATGCTAGTACAGCTGGTGTCGTTAAGAATCCTAGCAAAAAAGGTTTTATTGCTAAAGAGTTTGGTCCGAATACTGCCCATTTTGCTCAGCCATTGGAGTCTCAGGGAGGTGGCTTGTTGGGGAAGAGGTTTACACCTAAGCAAACTATGCAGGCATGGAAGCCTAAAAGAACCAAAAGGAAAATGGTCCTGGGTATGGATATTGGGTTAAAAGAATCTTTTTCACTCGCCATGTGTGCTCTGGTGGGTAGGCTGGCTTACCATTTGCTCTGCAAACTTTTAGTCATGAAGTGGATGTGCGTTACTTGGGAACCCATTCTGGGTTATTCTCCGGTGCTTCTGACCTTGCTGAGGGGTTGGTTTGGATTTGTCTTTAAAACCCCTAAATACATTTCTTGGATTTTCGAAAATTTTTGGGTGTTTGAAGGTGGCAACATTATGCTTAAGAGGTGGTGGATCAAGTTTGATCCGATGACAAAGTATTTTAGCTATCGTCATCTCTGGGTTTTTCTCCCTAGTCTTCCATTGTAGTTGTGGAATTATAAATCTATGGAGGCCATAGGAAATTTTATGGGATGTTTCATAAAGGTATTCGAGGACACATTACATTCCAGTGACAAAAGAATGGAAAAAATTCTTGTGGAAGTGGATATTCATGCTGGACTATTGGAATCTTTAGAGATTGAATGTGTGGTCTGGTTTTTTTATCAGAGATTAGAATATTTAGGGATTCCTTTCCATTGCTCGCATTGAAGACAAACTTGACATATAAGAAAGGATTGTCACCATCCTTTTCGAGCACCTATTGACAAGGTACTCTCGAAGGATAATATCGCAAGTGGCTACTCTCCTGATTCAGAGGTGCAGGAGCATGGAGCTTTCCTGGGTGCTAGGGAATTGGACAATCCATCATCCCCGAACAAATCCTTCATTGGTAAGTTGAGACACTACGTACCTTATCTGTATTGCACTTTATCTACAGGGGAAATAGATCATCTCGATTCTTTATTTCCTTTGGATTCCAATTTAACTGAGGTGTCTCTTAAGACTGTGGTTCATGATAAAGTTTTAGAGGATTTGGAGCCGAATTCTGAGTCTGTTTTAGTTACTCCTGATTCATTTTTAGTTGGGTGTGTGTCTACCACCTCCACTGTTGATAATATTGACGTGATTAACCCAGTCCTTCCTGAGATTCTGTCGGTGGAAAATTCACCTCTCCTATCTGGTTATGGAGAACCTGCAGCTAATGAGCATTCTTTGGATAAGATGTTATCCGACTTGGTACCATCCTATAGGGAGGTTGCTAGTCCTGTCCCAATTTTGACTTACTTGCAGAAAGCTGTTGTGGTTTTGGGGGGGACCATTGATGTGGCTAGAGCCTATGGTAGTTTAGGAGTCATGTCTGGGAAGGACCTTGCATGGTCACGGGGATTGGGACTTGAATTATCTACTATTAAGACCAGATACTCTAGTAAAAAATCGGGTACAATCCTTTCCTTTTCGGCTAACCAACTTTCTACAACTATTGATCAGGGGGTGCTTAAAGGCATAAAATCCCTCGCAAGGGAAAAATCAGGATACTTCTATCTCTTAACTTTAGAGGGGTAGGAGGACCACTAAAAATGGCCTCTATGCGTAGGCTTATCTCAAAAAATTTACCCAATGTTACTTTTCTACAAGAGACCTTAACGAATGAGGAGAAGGCTAGGAATTTCATGTTTTCTCTCAGGCTTGATTGGATGTCTTGTGCAATTAGCTCAGTTGGAAACTCGGGAGGCCTTCCCGTGTCTTGGGACCCATGTTTTTTTTATTTCTCTCCTTTCCTTACTTATGGCAGTATTTTCTTGATAGGTTCCAGTCTAGTAGATAAAAGGAAGATTACACTTCTGAATGTTTATGGCCCTTGCACAGACCGAAATATTTTCTAGAAAAAAATGGAAGATAGGGGACTATTAGCTCATGCTGATTTGATTATGAAAGGGGATATGAAATTCAACTTAAAATCATATGAGATTTGGGGTATTGCAACTTTGACAGATCCTTTGGTAGTCTTTTTCAGGGATTTTTTTGAAAAGTCCATGTTGGTGGATGTGGCTCCTACATAGTTGGCACCTACGTGGCGTAATGATAGATCAGGAGATTCTAGTATTGCTAAAAGTCTTGACATATTTTTTTGTGGTGAAGGATCTTATCGTCCATCTATGAGGTATATATCGTGGGTGGAATTTACTTTCATATCTGATCATACCACAATTATATTACAACTGCATATTGGGCTGTCGATAGTAGCTCATCCTTTTAAGTTCAATCATGTTTGGTTACATGACGATTCTTTTGCTACTTTAGCTAGTGAAGTTCAGAATGATGTTTAGTTTCAAGAAGTTGAAGGGGTACAAAGGATATTATTCAAGAATATATCCCTCCTTAAAAAATGAGTAAAATTATGGTCGAAAGAAAAAAGCATTCGAGAACAGGAATTTTTAAAAACATTGGAAGCTGAATTGGAAATGCTCTATGATTAGAAAATTAAAGGACCTCTTAATGATGATTTTGATCAATGTTTGATTTTTTTGGAGGTGGAGCGCAAAAAATATCTGTTGGCAGAAGAAGAACTATGGAGGCAAAAGAGCAGGGCTATCTGGATTAAGAGTGGAGACAATAATACAAAATTCTTTCACCAATTTGCGAGCTATAGGAGGAACAAAAAACACATATGGGACATCATAGATGAAGATGGTTGATTTCATTCAGGTCAGGGGGCTATTAAATATGAAGTGGTTTCTTATTTTAATTCTATCTTTCAAGACATCGACCAGTTTAATTTGAGTTATTAGTTAGCTACTGTTCGCTTGTACCCAAATATTGTATTGGAGGACAAAGTAACTACTCTTGAAAAGCCTTGTACAATTGAGGAAATTTTAGATGTTCTTAAAGGTTTTGCAAAGGATAAAATTCCAGGCCATGATGGGTGGACTGTAGAATTATTCCTTCACTTCATTGACATGGTTGGTCTAGATTTACTTGTTGTAGTGGAGGAAACTAGAATTCGCGGTGAAGTTTTCCGAACGATCAATTCTACCTTCATAGCTCTGATACCAAAAACCAACTCTCCTAGTTTTTTCACCGAATTTTTCCCTATATATCTATGCAACTTATGCTATAAGATTATTGAAAAGGTAATAGCAAGGAGAATAAGACCAATTCTCTCTCGTACTTTGTCTTAAGAGCAATTGGGTTTCCTCAAGGGTAGACATATTTTAGATGCAATAGGGACAACACAAGAATGCCTTCATAGTATTAAGGAAAAAAAACTTCAAGCTATCATTTTGAAGCTGGATTTAAAAAAGGCTTATGATTGCACAAACTGGGATTATTTAAGGCATATGCTTATTCATTGTGGCTTTGGACTTCTCATGAAAAAATGGATTATGGGATGTGTTGCCTCAACAACATATGCCATCCTGATCAATGGTGAGGCCACTAAATTCTTCAATAGTGGCAGAGGATTGTGTTGAGCACTCAACGCACCCTAAAAAAGTCGATGTCAAATTTTCTTTTTTGGGTACCCCTTGATCATTTGCTTTGTCTAAATTCGACTTCAGTATGAAAATGTTGCCTTTACTTATCATTTTGTTTCTCATTTAAGTCTCTCAAAGTTTTCTTGAACATGTGAAAACCCATAACTTAAAAGACTAACATTTAAATAAAGAATCGGCAGTCAAAAATTTTCCCCGATGCACTCAAAGATTTGGCATCGAGAAGAATTTAAAAATGAAAGAGAATCACTCGAGAGAATAGAGGTCGTCGAGCACCAATTTTTTCGGCATCGGCAAATGAAAGTCCCTCTTTCGTGACAAGCATCATGCAAGGATATCACCGACAACCGATTCCCTTCGGCGTCAGTAAAGGGAGAAAAGAGTAAGCGTTGGACAAAGAAAGAAACAATATCACCAATCACCGACTCCCAAAATGTTTTCGGCATTGACAGTTTTCGAGGACAATAACCCACAAAGAAAATACACGATAGGTTTATTTCCGAAGGCCAATTCCCAATACCTTTTCAGCATCGACAGTCCCAAGTTCATCTTAGAACGCACAACTTGAACAAAGACTCGAGTCCGACAATGCCCATGAGCTAAGTCTTCGGTCTTCAGTACCACGAGTCGCACCCTGAGTCATTTTTTCTACGTCAGCGTCGTACGACGAAATCGATTGGCGTCGGAGGTTTTTCGCAGAAGGATATCACTGAAAATACAATGTAACTCGAAGCACCACTAAGTAGAATTTTGGAACTAACTTATAAGAAAATTTAGACAAAGAACACAATAGATACACACGCAAAGGGAGAAACGATGCATCCATTTCGAGACTTTATATTAGATCCCCATCTAGCTCAGATTACATTCAAGAGACATTGTGTACACCTTTTTAGCCAATCAACCCGGTTTACATTAAGAACAAGAAAACTTTCACTAAAAAGGAGAACTATCAAAATTGTGTGTCACGTCCGAGAATACAAAGTGGAGTTCATCACTCGTGCCTCTTCTGCGTGTAGACTTCCTCCCCGACTGCTTCGTGCACCCTGATATTTTTTCATTTTTTGTTCTTCCGACACCCTATGTGCTTCGCATAGCTACACGATTGTATCTTGCGCTTCTCGAAGATGTTTCTTGAGCCATGTTACGTTCCCTTCATGACCTTGCGAGGCCGACACCTCAAAGCTCTTTGCTGCCAATTGTCGTCTTAATTCTCTATTTTCTTGGTAGAGTTCAACAATGGTGAGTTGTGCCTACTCTAATTGGTGAGTCGGCTCTCGAACGTTAGAACCTGAGGCATTTGTCCTTCTCGTTCTGCTCCCACTTCCCCAAATTTTGTTTTCGTCAGGTTCTAGCTGGATAGCATGCATAAGGAATGCCTCGGTGACTATTCTTGCACAGGACTCGATCGAGATTTGGTTTTCACAAGCTTCCTTACTCTTCCTTGGCCTTCCTCTTTCCCGGGGTATCTGTTGTTGGGGAGGCATAGCTTCTAACATTTGTCCTCCTGACGTAACTTCTTCCACTTCGACCTCCACATAGGGCGATAACATTGTTTCTGTGCATAGGTCAAAGTCTCCATTGGAAGCCTCAGAAATGCCTGCTGCAAATAAGAATGAATCCCGGGCATTTTGGGACTCAATCCTGGTGCTCCGACCACTTCATGTGCCCTGTCTTGCATTTTAAGGAGTTCCCATGGTGCAACAACGTATCCATCTTATGCGTGGGGAATTTGACAAGGGACAAAAGTGGAAAATTTGATCAGAATAGGCTCACAAGAAGAATTACCAAAAGTGCACAAGCTTGGTTGATGAGTAGAACACACGCAGAACATCCATAATTTATAACAGAGTGGACAGTGAGTGGAAACATGCCAAGGGACACTAGATTCATGGCGACGGGATGTTTTGAAGAAAACTAAATATTTTATGTGGCACATATGTGCAACGAGTATGTTTCGGGGCATGCGAGATGTAACCGATAGGAGTTGCAGAGGATGTGTGGTACGATCACCTCAATTTTTCATTTCCCCAGTCTCCATGATGAGCTGATGATGGTTGATGTGCTTGCAGATGATACTTTTTTTGCACAACTTGCCTCAACCTGAGGCACCTAACAACTTCCCTTATGACAGGATTTGATTCTTTTGGAACATACTCGTACTTTTAGCACATGTTTGGCTCTGACATTTTTTCCCGACTCCAAGGGCCAACCAGCCACTGGAGTGACTTCGACTCTCATGTTTTCCATACATAATCTATCATGTTGTGGAGCGTGGATATAACCCACCCTAACTGGAGAAAAAATGGTGGTGCTAATGGAAATGATGCAGACAATTTGAAGGGTTGCAGAGATCTCGTAAGTATCAAACAAATGGGTTTAAGCAATCTTTACAGGTATGCACCAATATGGATTCTTCATGCTTACGTTTTATACATATATTTTTCCAAGTGTTGTTCTATATGAAATCTCTAAACGATTTTAATTTCGATTGCAAGAAATATGCCTCCGACTATTGAGCAAACTTGGCTCAGTAACCATGCCAATAAATCTGAGAGAAATTGGGTTAGAAAATCAACAAGGTGATGAAGGATATCAGACTCCCCAAATTTTGCACACTTGATGTCTTCGACGACTTGTGCAACATAGTCAAATTGCACACCGAACAAGATTCATCATAGGCTGAAGAAATAGAAAAGGTGAAAGACACAAGAGAGTCATATCAGGTGCGAAAATTTATGGAATACCCGATCAAAGCTCGGGCTATGCTACAATAGTTAAATGCCAGTATGATCAAGTATCAGGCACATGCAGTAAAGATCAGAGAGATTTGCATTGCTCTAATGGAACAACAAATATTTCCATACGTCCACACCTGCAAGGAGTTGTTCATTAGTTGGTTGAAGTATAAGAAAAGTCACCCTTTCAAAGTAATATCTTGAGATGACTATTAGAAAACTGTTAGGGGAGAACGCCACGTAGAAAATTATGTTTTGTTTAACTGTACTTTAGCTGTTATTTTTAGTTAATTTTATGTTATAAATAAGAGCATCGACCAATTAGTTAAGGGTCGATGGTTTTTGCAAGAAACTCTCCTTTTCTGGTTTGTTAAGAATTATTTTGGAGCTACCCGTAATTGAGAAGTCCTTCTGGACCAGAGACAAGTTATTTTTTCATCAAATGCATGTGTGTTTGGGCATAGAGAAGAACTGTTTCCTATCTTGTCTCATGAATTGATGTTGTAACAAGTAAGAGATATTAAATCTATTGTTAAGTTATCTGATGCAATGCTTTATAGTTCTTTTATTTAATGATGAAGATGAATTGTTGTGTTATTATGTGATAGATGATTAGAGTAGGTGAATTAGTTTGCTTGCAATTATCCTATCGCATATGTGTTTTCTTTCTAATAATTAGTATCTCAGATAGCAATTGGATGCTCGCATGGTTAATTTATTAGTACTAGGCATGTGGTATAAAATTGTTGTCTGCATGCTTGAGTAGCAGGTTACCCCAAGCTCAGCCTCTTCTCTAGTAGTTAAATGTAATCATGTTTGTTTCCAATTTGGTTTATACCGACTTACATCATATATCGGTCCCACCTAAGAGAAACTACAAAAGGAGAAAGTATGAACTGAAGGAGATGCCTTCATTAGAAAACATAAATCCCATCGATTAAATTGGCCGAATTGCAAGATTTGGAGAACCATTCCACTATTAAACGCTACAGAGTCTAATTGGGCCTCGGTGGCGGGTTTGGTTCCTGCTGTTGAACTAAAGGTATTTAGGACCCATAAACATAATTGGCGCTAGAAGGAGGGCCTGAGAATGAATGGTTGAATACATATTTCACATAATATTTCAGACAACCTGTAGATTCAAAACAACCCACATGCATGGCTAGTCATTCCCAAGACAACCCACACACGCTGAGTACTTCTAAAACGTGTAACTCACCCTAGCCCAAGGAAGAATGCTTGTTCCATGAAATACCTTATGCTCTCCCTCATGAGGAATTAAATCAATTTAGAAGAATCAAAAGATCATACGCCCGACAGATCGGTGCATTGTCTTTAGCTCCGATACTTCCTCGAAGACAAAAAATAAGTAGACCAGTGGTCAATAATCCCGATGAGGTTTTTATGCACACAGTAGAAGACCTAATTTATTTCTCAATCACCAAAATCGAACATCCTCTTAATCTAATCCATGAAACGCCAGCCAACAATGTCTCTGAACCAGACGATTTTTCGGAAGAGGAGGAGTTTAACTCAGAATCTAAAGATGTGGAAGACAACAATGACCATAATGAAGAAAGGGGAAACCCACCACAGAATAATCAACCCTGGTTGGCCAGATATTCTTTGGCTCTCCTGGGACCAGTCATAACCTTTCCCGACATCTAGAGAAGTTACTTCCTAAGTTTGATCTGGAGAACTCAAGATTGCCTGAAGATCATATCAAGAAATTTATACTAGCGATCAGACTTATGAATGTCCAACATGAAGATGTAGTTTGTAGGTTGTTCCCCTACACATTTGAGAAATCAGCCTCCACATGGTATTTTAACCTACCTGTAGGATCCATAACTAGTTGGACAAAGTTTCAAAAGGATTTTTTAGATAAATTTGCCGAAGAAACCACTACATGAGATTTGATGGCTGAATTGTTCGCAACCAGCATGAGTTCAAAAGAGAAGGTTAAATATTTCAATCAAATATTCAAAACTATTTTGAACAAATTCCAACCCGAAGCTAAGCTAACTTAGGAGTTGCAAATCGAAGTATATGCTAATGCGCTCCCAGCTTCTATTTCCATGTTTTGAAGAGGGCTGCCAAACGAACCTTAGCTGAGAATTTTGAAGAATCCAAAATGATAGAGTTTTAGATGAATGGGTGTAAAGAATGCCAGGTCTCTTTAGTTAAGAAAGAAGTTCAAACTCCTCCCAGGAGAGGACTCCTTTTGACTAGACTGCCAGTGAAATAAGAAAAACGGATTCCTGACAAGGGTAATGGATACATAGAAGATCTACAATGCATGGTTAAGAAATTATCAAATGAGATCATAGACATGAAACTAAGTGTCAGGGAGGGAAATCAAGGAAAAAGGCCCTATAATCCTTTCTTTAAAAGGAACCCATCATTAAAAGAAATTGAACCTCCCCCAATGAACTTACATATCGATCTAGGAAATGTGGCATTTGGTTCTTTCTGTACCTATCATCAAGAAAACCACTCTGAAAGAGACTATCCTCCATGGGTGCATTCCATGAATTTGATGGCCAACCAGTTTCTAGATGAGGTTTCCCTAACCAAACAACCAAGCAGTTCAGTTATGAATGTTTTCGACCAGGAGGAGATTGATCCACCAAAAGATACAACCATGTTGATATGGGATCCTGACCTAATTATGCCTTCCGACGACTTATTTCAGGTTCAAGAACCACCCGCAGAGAGCTCGATTGTGCAAACGCAAAGTAAGGGTCTGCCTGTCTCAAAAGATCCTACTACTACCCAAAATTCAGGAGGGAGAGCGACTCCCAATCACTCAAAATAACCTTTTTCTCCCCGTAATAACCCTATTAGCATCCATACTTGAGAATCACCCAAACTGGAGTACAACGTAGTTGAATATTCGAAGAATTTGAAGGCTAATATATCAATTATGGACATATGTAGAATTCCTCAGTAGAAAGACTTCTTGCTACAGGCTCTAAGATTAGTAAAAAACCCTACGCCAGGTGATGCACAACAAGGAAATCTAACTTCCACAGTTGTAGTAAATAAACCAACTGTGAATACCTACTTGGAAGATAATAAGGGAAAACCCTTTGTCCTGTCGTTCCTTTTAACGTTTGAAGTTTTCAACAGGAACCTTCAAAATTGATTAGTCAATTCAGGAGAATATTCCAACATTATGTCACTGTCTATTTGCAGGAAATTAAATTCCATTCCTCTCAAAAGAGATAAACATGTAATACAACTGGATAGAATCCAGTTCAAAGTCATGGGGGAACTCAAATATGTAATGATTAGAATATCGACACATCCTAAGTTTATGCAAGTGATTGGCATTATCGTAGTAGATATCCCAGAAGCTTATGGATCTTATTGAGCTGATATTGGTCTGAGAAGTTAAACTAATACTTCAGTATAGACTAGGAACACCTTTGGCTAGCACTGAAGGGTTACAAGAATATGATCATAATCGATATGGAAAGGTATTTGAAACATACTGTCACTGACCTAGAAACCTTAAACGAACCCTCATCGACAGATTTCCCTGTGCTATGCAATTATTCCTGTGATTCCTATTTCGAGAACTTCTCCCCTCTTCCATATGATGTCCCTCTTACTCAGAACTCTAAAATTGTTTTTCAAGAGAAATCATTGATACCGACAGAGGAAACCCTCTTCTGTCAAGAACCTGTGTTAGAAATCACAGGGCAAAAGATAAGAGAGCAAGAAGGTAATAAGAAAGAAGAAATAGTTAATTTTTGCTCACAAATTTGGACCATATAATTTGATGGATCTAAATCACAGGAAGGATTAGGTGAAGGGTGCATCCTCATTGATCCAAAAGGTAAACGTCATTTCCTATTCTGTAGACTTGAGTTCGAGTGCACAAACAACACTGTCAAGTATGAAGCTCTAGTCCAAGGGTTAAAGAAAGCCATAGACTTAAACGTCAAAGAATTGAAGGTTTTTGGAGACTTGGAGATTAACGTTAGATAAGTAAGGAATAATATACATTGCAATTTCTCGCACCTAAATAATTATCAACAGGAAGTGCATAGGTTAATAGAGCATTTTGAAGCTTTCAATATTACAACAATCCCCAGAGCAAAGAATATCCTTGTTGATTCCCTAGCCATAGTTGTTTAAAGGTTGTCACCTTTAGAAGATTATGAAGCCTCCCGGTTCACTGTGGAGCTACTCTACAAACCATCGGTGCCTAACAACATTTCTAATTGGAAAGTCTTTGAAGGAGATGAATAGATCATAAACTTTCTGACTAACCAATATAATTTCAAAGACCTAGCTATTGGCGATGAAGTATTCCAAGAACAATCAACAGAAACTGATCCTCAGATAGGTCAACCAACTAACAAATCAAATTCTCACACAATCTCGAACGGGATAGCTAATTTAGAGAATCTTTTTGACCTAAAAGGATGATTTAAGGGGCCCAAAAATGAGAAGACCGGTAGTTCTTGTCCCATGCATGAAACTATAAATCTTGGAACCTTGGAAAATCCAAAGAATGTAAATCTCGACAAGACTATATCTAAAGAGGAAAGAAAGGCTTATCTCAAACTGTTCAGACAATATGAAGATGTCTTTGCATGGTCCTATCGAGATCTAAAAACTTATGACACCCGTATCATCCAACACACTATACCGTTAAAACCTGAAATGAAACCCTTCCAACAAAAGCTCTAAAATTATCACCCATCCCTGGAACCTCTCATGTGTCAGGAGTTGAAGAAACTTTTAGATGCCAAAATTATCTTCCAGGTTAGGCATTCCGCGTGGGTAGCAAATTTGGTCCCTGTGAGAATTTTTTTTGGAGAAATCTGCTTATGCGTAGATTTTAGGAACCTCAACAGAACTTCAAAAAAGGACAACTACCCAGTCCCACCAATGGAGAAACTCTTGAAAAGTGTGTCTGGCTTTGAGATTTTTTCTCTATTGGATGGCTTCTTGGGTTACAACCAAGTTTTGGTTTCAGAGGAAGACCGTTTGAAAACCACCTTCCAAACCAAGTGGGGAACTTTCGCTTACAAACGCATGCCCTTTGGGTTAATAAATGTAGGGGAAACTTTCCAAAGGGAAATGGATGCATCATTTCAAGAACTGATCAACAGGTGTGTGGTAGTATATCTGGATGACATAACTGTGTATTCAAAGAACAAAGAGGAACACATCCAAAACTTAACCCGGATTTTCGAAAGGTGTAGAAAATATGGTATATCTTTAAACCCTAAGAAAACTATCTTTGGTGTTGAGGAAGGAAAGCTATTAGGTTATATTATATCCCAAGATGGCATTCACATAGACCCTGAGCAAGTCAAAGCTATAACTCAAATCCCTTTACCTCACAACAAAAAGACAATGCAATCCTTCTTCGGGAAAATCAATTTTGTAAGAAAATTCACACTTGATTTCGTCGAGACTGTTAGACCACTACAAAAGTTGATCCACAAAGATGTTGAATTTAAGTGGGACAATGAACGAAAGGATGATTTCAACAATATTAAAACTACTATATCTCAATCCCCTGTGTTACGAAGTCTCAATTTTAATAGAGATTTATTTCTCTATACTTTCGCCTCCGACCAGTCGTTAGCTACAGTATTGACTCAGAAGGATGATGACAACAACGAGGCTCCGATGTCATTCATGAGCACTAATCTCCAAGGAGTTGAACTTAATTATAATGCTATTAATAAACAGGCCTATGCAGTATATAAGGCAGTAAAACACTTTAGATCCTACATCCTCAAGAATCATACCAAATTAATCGTACCTCACCCTGCGGTCTGATCCTTGTTCACTCAACAAGAGATGGGGGAAATAAGAGGGAACTGGATGATAATGGTCCAAGAATTTGATCTAGATATAAAACCTGCCAAACTAGTTAAAGGGAAAGGGTTGTGCAAACTTGTGGTTAAAGCCTAGGAACAAGTAAATGAAGACTCTGGATGGGAGAACGAAATGGCATTATGGTGTGGTGAAGCTTCATACATTTCCCCAGGGCTAGAGTCTTGGCATGATAATTTGACTTATCTCTTGCACCATGGGACTTGCCCAGAAAACCTCAACCCCAGGGAAAGGAGAGATCTCATGTAATGTCCCCAAGGCCGAGCCCTATTGTAAATCATGTCTATGAAGTATAAAGCTTGCATTATGAATTGTAATTATGTTTTCTAGGCTGGTGAGCCAAGTTTATATAATCTGGTGGGATTATGTGTTATTAGGCCGGAGAGCCTAAGTGTTAAGGCCGAGAGCCTACTTTTGTATATGTAATCATGCAGAACATTAATAAAAATATAAACACCGCTGTGTGCAGACTGACCACAATGAATGAGTGATGGGGGACTAAGCTTCCACAGAGTGGGTAAGGGATTGGGGGCTGGAAGGTTGGAAATAGAGGCTAAGTGTTGAGCCTAGGGGCTTCAGTCCTTGGGAATAATATTTTAATATTATTCCAAAAGCCATGTGAAATATATGTTTTTTCCTAAGTTCCTGGAGAGGAACACATGCTGATGGAGACCTGGGTTCATGGGGATTCTCGTCTGAACCCATTTTGCCTCTACGTCTGCATTTGCTTACCCACGCACCGTGAAGTAAACCCTGACAGGAAAATTGTTTGGTCTTGCATTCTTCCATTCTCCACCTAAGTTGCTTTGCCATTCCCCATCCTCTTGCATTCTTCCATTCTCCACCTAAGTTGCTTTGCCATTCCCCATCCTTTGTGAATTTTGTTTAGCTATGTGATCGACCTCTGCGTTGATTCCTTGTCACACACCCTGAAACTAGTGGCAAACTCACGGACCGAGTCATGTCTCCTGTGAAGTCCGAGCACCCTGTAAATGTCTGAACCGTATTGTGTCTTAGTGTGGGTTGTTGTTGTTTTTGGGTGTCCATACCCAAATTCCTGTTGCTGTTGTCACCGTGAGTTAACCAAATTGCTATTGTTGTTTTGGTTATCCTCACCATGCGGGAATTGGTTTGGAAGGGGCTGAAGAACTAGGTTTTAAGGCCCTTAGTTGAAGAGGCAGTATGTCAGGCTTGTGAGAAGCTATTTCCAGGTGAAGGAGTCTGTTGTGAAGTGGTATTCTTCCAGAGAGATTCCAACACCAGCTATGGAGCTCTAAGACTTTCTGATCCAGCCTATTGCCGAGACCTAGAGAGGGAGGTGAAGCATCGATGGACTGTGCTTGTGAAGGTGTATACTCCCGGGCAGAACATGCATGTGCAGAATGAGAGTCCGTGAGTAGTGGGCATAAGAAGGCATCTTGGGAAGAATCTTTCCTATTATTCTGTGCAGTTTTCCCTGTAACCTCAGCCTAGACTAGGATTCCTTTCCTTGGGTGGAGCTTAGTCCCAGCTTGGGGGTGACCCACTGCTGAGCTTGATGAGAAGTGTGGTCTAAGGCTGGGGGGTTCATGGAACGCTTGCACGTAGTTGGTGGAATTACCACAGTTTCAAAGATAAGTATCAGCATATGCTTAATATTATGTTTTGCATGCTTGTGATGCTATATGTATCATGTATTCTATTGTGCATATGAATTATTGTTAATGACAGGGATTATTTATGTTAGCAGTAATATTGTGCTTACTCTGAGTTAAATGTGTTTACTATGACTTAAATGCATGTTATTAATTAAGTATGAGAATGATGTTGTTCCGCATAGTAGCATTTTCCCGGCCAGTGGGATGACAGCCGGGGGATGCTACTATATGGTATCAGAGCCTAGTTTCAACGTTGAGCCTGGATGGGTCGGATAAGTGGTCTTTGGACTGAGGTTTTGAGAAGAAATTGTGTCTAGAGGACTAATTTTAGACCTCATAATGTTTCTGAGTGTCAACGGACTACTTGACCATGTTACAAATCTCAGGAGGTGTAGCGGTATTATAAAACTGCAACCGGTGTGGTATATGGCCACAGGGAGAGACAAAACTCCACACCAGAAGTGTTGGAGCCATAGGATATGTTTGGGAGGAAAGGAGAACCCTTACGAATGTCAGACATGGAGAACGTGCACGAGGCTTAAAACCCTTTGGAGTTGCACAGGAGTGTGGAAATCACGATACGCAAAATCCCAAATTTGTCAGGACCATTCATCGAAAAGAACGCATGGAGAGCGATCAGCCTTTCACTGACTTGTAACTTGAAATGGTCAAAAGGTGAGTTTGTGATAATTCACGAAACATGAATTCACGATTGGATCACAACCATCGATCTAAGAGAGATCTAGATCGTTAATTGTCCAGGAAGAAATCGACATTTCGGGAATAGGGAGGATGAAGGTGGAAAATCTTTTGACCTCGTGACACATGAAATCCTGATACATAAAATTCTGATGAGATATGAGTCGTCAGATCGTGTGGAATCAAGACCGTTGGATCAAGTAGATGATAGACCGTAATTTCAGAATTTTGGCAAACGAAAGTTCGAGATGTGTGGATACATGAACTCCTTATCCCCGAAACTCTGAAATGAAAAGTGAAAGTAGTTGGGCCCCTTGACATTGATGGGAGTGAAGTGGAACTTCTTAAGGACACCATGTGTCACTACCTTGGTGGGCGACAGTTGTGCTGTGGGCCCATAGGGTAAGGAAATTCAATTTTCAAAAGTCGGGAGTTGGAGAGGGAAGCGAGTGTGAGAACCTCCGGGACCAAAACCCCAAAACCCAAAACCCCAAAGCCCCGAAATCCTGAAACCTAAAGTTTCGTTTGGAGAGCCTTGTAGCACCTAGCAGTTTAGCATTTGATCACGGCCCATGGATGCATGGGTTGGGGACTAAGAAAATGGGGGCTATCATAGGAAATTGCAGAGCCAATAGAGCTCAGAAAATTCATGGAATCGAAATGTCTTCTTATTCACGTTGGTTTATGAATGTTGTAGTTTTATTAAGGGTTTAAGGCCTAACAAACTTCGTTTGACTACACATTGTGTGTGCATAGTTCAATGAGTGTCAGGATAGCCGCGAATCGATGCCGAGTATAGAAATGGAAGAGGTGCAGATTACCTCCAATTCAGAGAACAAAAGAGAAGGAAGGGATGTCAACTTGGGAGTCGAAGGATCAAACTCCTATGGGCACGGAAGAGAATTGGATAAGGAAGGGAGTGTGATGAAAATCATTGAAAGATTGCAGAAAGAGGCCCAGGCTCACCGAGATGATAGCCGAAAGCTCATGAAAGTGAGGGATAGGCAGGGTGAATTCAACTTAAGGATGTTGAAGAATCTGGAAAGAATAGAAAAGAAATTGGAAAAGGAGAATGACTCAAGCAAGACAGAGAGTCGCAGGACCCCTGAGGGGAAGAGAAGATCAAGGAGTGTCAGCAGACATCGTCGTCGCTCCCCAAATCATTCCAGTAGGGAAGCACACAGTAGTTCAAGCCCATCTCCTACCAGAAAGCATAGGAGATCTGGGATGGATGAATTGAAAGGGGAAATGAACAAGATCAAGCCTCCAATGTTCAATGGAGAGCATAAGAAGGAGGAAGATGCCTAAACTTGGTTTCTTGGTATGAATAAATAATTTCAACTATAGAATTATTCCTCTCATGCAGAGGGAAAGATTTCCATGTATCAATTGAAGGGAAAGGCATCCATGTGGTGGGATCAACTTGTGCAGGTGCAGCATGTTAGAGAGAAAGATGTCACATGGAAGGAATTAAAGGGATATTTCGAGAGGAAATACCTGACTAAAAGATACTATGACAGAAAGATGGAGGAGTTATTCGAACTCAAGCTGGGCAGCATGACCATTGATGAATATGAACGAAGGTTTTTGGAATTACTGAAGTATGTTCCATTCATCAAAGATGAGGCTGTCAAGATTCAGAGGTATCTGAGTGGACTGCCACCTCCCATTGGTGACAAGATTCAATATGATGATCCTAAGACTATGGAAGAAACAATAAGAAGAGAGAAATGCTTATATGAGTAGCAAAGAGAAAAGCCTACCTTTCGGAAGGCTTGGGATGACCAGAAGAAGTTTAAGAAAGAACAAAGGAAGAAGGGAAACAAACCTCCCTTTTTTAGAAATATTCCTCAAGGCCATCCATCATTTAGAGAGCCGAGAATGGCTGAAGTGGGGGAACAAAGGCTGAGACAGACGCCCATTCAGTGTTGGGGCTATAAAGAGAACCACAAGTATAGAGATTGTCCCCATAAAAATGTCAAAGCAAGAGCTGTCCATAATGTTCAACAAGCTGAAACCGTGGAGGCAATGGGAAGTAGAATACCAAGGATCTATGTGGCCCTGGACAACAAACAAGTTGAATTTCAGTTGCACATGATTGAAGTGGAAGGTATGATTAACAACCAACCATTTATTATTTTAATTGATTCATGGGCTAGCCATAGTTATGTAGATCCTAGGGTGGTGGAAAGTTTTCATTTATCAAGATGCAAACATGAAAAGTCTTGGTTTGTGTAGTTGGCTACAGGAACCAAGAGGAAAGTCACTGAGTTGGTTAAGTCCTGTTCAGTGGACATGAAAGGATTGAGCATGAAGGCTGATTTGAATATTCTGCCTTTAGGATCTTATGAATGTTTAATTGGGATGGACTAGTTGGACCAACACCATTCCCTCCTGGACTGTTGTAACAAGGAATTTACATGCCTGGATGAGGAGGGGAATTGGAAAACAATCCAAGAAATTCCCAGAGTTGTGGTTGTTAGAGAAATCTCGGCAATGCAGTTGAAAAAGTGCTACATGAAAGGCTGTCAATTGTTTGCAGCCCGTGTGGAGGAAACATCCAAAGATGAAGTCTCAAAGATTGGAGACCATGCAGTACTAATAGATTTTGAAGACCTATTTCAGGAGGTACCTAGACTACCTCCGAAGAGAGATATCGATTTCTCTATAAATTTGATTCCTGGAGCAGCTCCAGTGTTGAAAGCTCCTTAAAGAATGAGTACGCTAGAGCTGAAAGAGTTGCAATTTCAACTTGAAGAGATTCTAAAGAAGGGGTACATTTTCCCAAGTGTGTCACCTTGGGGTGCCCTGGTCCTATTCGTGAAGAAGAAGGATGGGATGTTGAGGCTATGCATTGATTTCAGACAGTTGAACAAAGTAATTGTCAAGAACAAGTATCCTCTGTTGAGGATCGACGATCTCTTCGATCAGTTGAAAGGTGCGAAAATATTTTCTAAGATAGATCTCAGATCAGGATATCACCAGGTAAGAATAAAGGATGAAGACATCAGCAAGACCGCCTTTAGAACAAGGTATGGTCGTTACGAGTTCACAGTGGTACCATTTGGGTTGTCGAACGCACCTGCTATTTTTATGTGCTTGATGAATGGTGTATTCAGGGACTATCTAGACAAGTTTGTCATAGTCTTCCTGGATGACATTTTGGTGTATTCCAAGTCAGAGGAAGAGCATGAACAACACCTGAGGATGGTGCTGCAAGTGTTGAGAGAACACCAGCTATATGCCAAGTTGAGCAAATGCTCGTTTTATCAAAGGCAGATCCATTACTTGGGGCACATTATTTCAGAAGAAGGGATTGTCGTGGATCCTGAGAAAGTTGAGGCCATCAGAGAATGGTCAGCGCCAAGGAATGTGGTGCAAGTTAGATCCTTTATGGGTCTAGTGGGCTATTACAGAAGGCTTATCGCAGGGTTCTCAAAGATAGCTTACCCTATCACTTCCTTGCAAAGGAAGGAGAAAAAGTTTCAGTGGACTGAAGAGTGTTAGAAAAGTTTCCAGTGATTGAAGCAACTGTTAACCAATGCTCCAATCTTAAGGATTGCAGATCCAAATGTGGATTTTGTGGTGTGCACAGATGCATGTAAAGAAGGGTTGGGAGGAGTTCTCAGTCAGAATGGATTTGTAATCTGTTATGAGTCCAGGAAGTTGAAAGAGAACGAAAAGAATTATGCCACTCACGATTTGGAGTTGGCAACAATCATTCACACTCTAAGGAAATGAAGGCATTACCTCATGGGAAGGAGGTTTGAACTTAGAATAGACCATAATGGTCTGAAATATTTGTTTGATCAACCAACCTTAAACGCTAGAAAAAGTAGGTGGCTGGAATTTCTGTGTGAGTACGACTTTGAGATCAAGCATATCAAGGTAAAGGAGAATAAAGTGGTTGATGCATTCAACAGGAGGGTGCATGAATTACATGCTACAGCCATTAGCATGTATCAGACTGATATTAAAAGTAGAATTCTGGAGGTTGCAAATGTAGATCTGCAGTACAGAGAATTGGTAGCCAAGCTACAACAGGGTAAGATGCCACAGAAGATGGAAATTTATAAATTGGAAACTGGTGCAATATTGTTGTACAAGAACATGATTTTTGTACCCAATGTCCAGTGCTTGAAACAGGTGATTTTGTAGGAGATGCATAATGTGCCTTATGTAGGGCACCCTGGATATCAGAAAACAGTAACAGTGGTCAAGATCCATTACTTTTGGCTGGGTATGAAGAGAGATATCGCTGAATACATCGCCAGATGTATGGAATGCCAGAAAGTTAAAGCTGAGCATAGGCACCTAGCAGGGTTGCTGCAACCTTTACCCATTCCTGAGTGGAAGTGGGAAGTGGTGACAATGGATTTTATTATAGGATTGCCCAGAACAAGAAATATGCATGATTAGATCATGGTAGTGGTGGACAAGCTTACAAAATCTACCCATTTTATTCCACTGAAAACTACTCACAAGGCAACAGATGTTGTTGATATTTTTGTGAAGGAAGTGGCATGACTGCACAGAATTCCTAAAATGATTGTGTCCGATAGAGACCCGAAATTCACCTCGAATTTCTGGAAAGGATTGTTCAAAGGATTCAGAACGAATCTGAACTTTAGTACAGCTTATCATCCTAAGTCTGATGGACAGACAGGGAGGGTGAACAGAGTAATAGAAGACATACTGAGATTATATGTGATGGATAAACCATCAAGATGGGAAGACTACCTACACTTGGTAGAATTTGCCTACAAAAATGGGTATCATGCATCATTGAAGATGAGCCCATTTGAAGCACTTTATGGAAGAAAGTGCAATACTCCAGTGAGCTAGGATAATACAGCTGATAGAGCAGTAGTTGGGCCAGAGTTTCTCAAGGAGATGGAGGACCAAATGATAAAAATTAAGAAGAATTTGAAAGTTGCCCAGGACATGAAAAAAAGTTATGTTGATAAGAATAGAACCCATAGAGAGTTCAAAGTGGGTGATCATGTTTTCCTGAAAGTGAAAGCTAACATGAGTTCCCTGAAGCTGGGAAGTTGCGCCAAGTTGGTAGCCAGATTTTGTGGGCCATTTGAAATCCTGGAAAGGATTAGGCCAGTTGCATATATGATTGCATTACCTACATCTATGACAATACATAATGTGTTTCATGTTTCATTGCTTAAGAAATATATACCAGATGCTAATCATGTTATCGATTGGAATGTGATTCAGGTGGAACAAGAAGGTGTCCTGCAAGTGCATCCTGTGCGCATATTGGACATGAAAAACAAACAACTATGGAATCGAGATATAGGGCTTGTAAAGGTCCAGTGGACCTGGTACGGTCCTGAGGATGTGACATAGGAGCATGAAGATGTTATGCAGGCAAAGTACCCGCATCTTTTTGAAAATTTTGAAAAGCTTGCAGATGTAGTGTAAAGTTGTACTGAGGACAGTGCAAAAATAAGGGGAGGGGATTGTAATGTCCCCAAGGTCGAGCCCTATTGTAAATCATGTCTATGAAGTATAAAGCTTGCATTATGAATTGTAATTATGTTTTGTAGGTTGGTGAGCCAAGTTTATATAAGTTGGTGGGCTTATGTGTTATTAGGTCGGAGAGCCTAAGTGTTAAGGTTGGGAGCCTGCTTTTGTATATGTAATCATGCAGAACATTAATAAAAATATAAACACTGCTGCGTGTAGACTGACCACGATGAATGAGTGATGGGGGACTAAGCTTCCATAGAGTGGGTAAGGGATTGGGGGCTGGAAGGTTGGAAATAGAGGCTAAATGTTGAGCCTAGGGGATAACCCTAGGGGCTTAAGTCCTTG